>ARYC01017192.1:0-127706 GCA_000711775.1 Oxytricha trifallax
GATTTTCTTATTTCTAATGCCTTATCTGTAATTAAACCAAGCAAAGTTAAGGCTTAATAGAAATCTTTTGTTAAAAGGACTCCTGTCCTGCTTGGTATATTATTCCAAAACGTTATTTAGTCAAAAAAGTTCACATAAAATTCTGGATAACTGCTTAACAGTGGTGAAATTAATGTAAAAATATAGAAACTTACAGGTGGAGCAATCTTAAAACTTCCTTAAGAATAAATTCAAGAATATTTAGCTATCAATGTTGATGTTTGTTACATATAAAATGATGATGAACTTTGCAAATTCCTTGAAGCTTACTTTTAAAGTTTTCGACTTGCCAGAATCAGGAATAAACCAGTTATGAATAATTAAGGAAGCGACACAAGCTATAATATTACAAGAAAATATAAAGTTGATGAGTAATGAGGAGCTCTTAGAGGCAGTCAAAATTTTAATAGAGGCACTAAAAGAGACAATAAAATAAAAAGGCAAATCCTAGAAATTAAGCAGCAATCCTTTTTTGAAGAAAAGAGAAGCTAAGCTCGCATGTAAGAAATTAAAGGTTATAATCTATACTATAACGAGCAATTAAAGCATTGTCAAGTGGCTAAGAAATTGAGGATGGATGTGGATGTTGCATATAAGACTATCGAATGTTTAAGTACGAGGTCAAGCATAAGATTCTTGATTTTGAACCCCAAAAGAAAGTGGGTAGAAAAGAGGTTTGTGGGAACTAGCTCTTACTTGATTCTATCCAGGCCTACCTAGAACAGAACGGAATTTACGAAGTTACAGAATAGAAGCTTCATTATTATTTATTAAACCTGGCTCAAACAAAGCCAGAGTGTAAGCTACTTAAGCTACCTTGCGTTAACACACTTCAAAAGATTCTGTGAGATAAGTTAATTTAAGATATGGGAAAACTCAGGCTGCTAATACAAAGTATAGAGATCCGAACTTCTATGAGAAGAGGCTCTGGATTAGCAGGTTGTTGGCTCAGTTCGTAAATGAGGATGCAGTTATCATTTCAGTTGATAAGAGCAACTACCGATCGGACTCGATGACCTCAAATTAATGGAGCTTCAACATTAAAGATATGCATAGAGATTCTGCAAAATTACAGAAGCGATAAAAAAGGTTGCAAAATAATAGCATGATCCTCGCTAGCGATGACAAACTTTTGTATGGAAAAATACTCCTCAAAATGAATCAAAGTTCTGATTCTTCAACTTCAAAATTCTCAGAGAGCTTACACCTGGAAAAAATCGAAAATGTTGGGGAATAATTAAAGAAGGTTTCAAATTCATTTGACTTAGGATTTTATAAAAATTGTAATAAAAAGGTTGGAAATATTAAAAGTGGAAAATTCGGAATGACTAAGTCAATTTCGTAAGCAATTAAAAATTCTGCAATAAAAAGCTTTATAGGACATAAGGGAAGATAAGGGTTTAAGAAATATCCTAAACGCCAAAGAATCATGTCAGCACTCCAATCTAAATTCATGGAGCGAAAGTTCTAAGGGGGTCAAAGTAGTCATAGAAAACCAGTAATTATAGTTAAAAAACCATTGAAAATACTAAGGTAAATATTAATGAATAATACTTTTAAGGAAATAAACTGAAACCACAAAAAAGCAACTTCAGACCCCTTCAATGAAAACTCAACTTGCATTTACAAAGGACCTCTCCCCATATTAGAGGTCCCTGAGACCTCCAACTAGAAATTCAGCTTAACTAAAACTTTTCAGAGTTTCCGCATAAATAGTTCAGTGAAATCAGTAGGTCTAAAGACAATTCAGCTTCAAAAGTGAAGAGTGGTTTAACTACTATTCTCGATAAAATATCAAAAATAAAACTGGAATCTTCGAGGAAGAAGTCTGTTGACCTAGATGCCGAAACCAAGTTGGAAAGTCGGTTTGCGGTCACTCCTAGGAAATTAAAACTCTCAAGTAGCTTCCACAAAGACTCATCGAACCCTGGGTCAGAGCAGGGAAACTTGCAGAGTGAAAGGGGCTCTTACTAAAAGCTTTAACCCCAGCTATTTATAGACCCTCACTTGAAAAGCATTAAGGAATACTAGAGCGAGATGAAGCAGAACCTGGGACACTATGGGATGAAAGTGAGAGAGTTGTCAATTAAGAAAAGCTCAACTAAGAGATAGCAATTCTCAATGTCTTATATTGCTGCAATTTCCTAGGATAGAATTATCTCCAGTCAAGTGATAGAAGGAGCTTTTGACTCAGTTCTCTTTGAAAACTTCATCTACCATACCATACGCAGTGTAAAAACTGACAAAGAACTACACTCGAAGAAAGTGGCCCTGCTGATGGACAACGCAGTCATTCATAAATATTCAGAGATGTTAGCCACAGCCAGAAAGTTCAAAGTGAATGTGCTCTTCAACGCCGAATACTCGCCTTGGCTCAATCCAATTGAGCAGTTATTCTCCTTTACAAAGAAGGAGATGAAGATGGACACTATTCAGAACAAGTAAGTTTAAATGGGCTTTACACTTTTAGGCAGCAATTGGTGAAGAGGGTTGCGGAAATCGTTCAGAATTTAAGAAAAGAAGACATCCAGGGGATGTGGGCATTCAGTATCAAGAAGTGGATTCACACTCTTCGGTTCGGTTTTGTGTGATGATGTTTGTTTCATAGCTGAAGTAGTGTATAAAACCTGTTTCCCTTTACAATTTCCCCTGGCATGTCAGTTTTAAATTCATCGCAGATTATTATAATTAATAACACTATTTATATTTTACTTAAAAATGTCCTAATTCACTCTTTACAACACTCAATTCTAAAATACTGCTTCTATTTCACATTTGCACTCTTAAAATGGCCACTTCCTTCGCGATTCTACTTAGTTGCATTTGCCTTTATATTATCGCAATTATGCATGCGTGCCATATTTTGGCAAAACTTCCAAATTCTAATGGAGTTACCCTACTTTCAAGCCCCTTTTCGGTAAATGAGAGAGGTTTTTATGAAAAAGTCCCTATTTTGGCCTAAACTACGCAAATCTCTGAAATCGCTAATTTCGCAAATGTCCCAACTTCCCTAATTATAAAGACCCCTAAATTTGAGATGTATCAATTTTTACAAATACATATATAATTTTGACCAGCCCCCTAAATTTTTTGACCAACTACTAATAAAAAAATGACACATGGCAACAAAAACACAGGGGTTTTGAAATTGAGGGGATTTGGGGTTTACGCATTTTACCATTGGTCTAATTATATTATTTATTTAATTTTAATTTTATTTTCACAATTTCCTGATTCAATTCTATTTTAGCAATAATAATTCTCTTCAAAATCAAATATTATGTTATATTGTTTATACTATAAAATGTTAATATACACCTTTAAATTAACTTACTGAACTTTGTCTTAAATATATTGCTTAATGAAGTGCATCAAAATTGAATTACCCTCGAAAGTTACACCATTTAAATACTCTTCCTTTATATTCAATAAATTATAATAATGATTAATAAGGGGGGTTTTGCCCTAAAATTATATAAGATTTCAAGGGGAAATTTAAGTCAACGTTGAAAGATTTGCCCTCATAAATTATTTAATTTATGTCAAACATCTTTCAAATATTCTTGTTTTATCTAGAATTTATTTTCATTACTTTTCAAAAATAATTTATAAAAAACCATTCATTTCCATACCGTCAAATACAATTATTTTTTTAAAAATGCATAATTTTGTTAGATATTATAGAAAAAATCATGAAATTGCCGAGGAGGATAAAAAACCGCTTAGAGGGATATACTTCAGCTCTCTCTCCGATTATAATTAAAAAATAAATTTAATATTGGATCTCTAGAGTTTATCAAACAACTCTGTGCTGGCTAATTGGAAAGACTTGAATCTAATTAAGAAATCAGGATTATTTTCAAAATCAATTTGATCTATAACTAGAGGGAGCAAGTATAGTCTATTTGAAGTAAGGACAAGTTCTAATATAGAAACTCCGTTTTTGTCAATATGGTCAATCTTACAGTTATGAGATCTTATTAGATAATTCATTATTTTCAAATGCAATTATTACTCATACTATAATCTTTTATGAAGATTCATAGTTTAAGTATCATCTAATGCCAATTTCTCTGATAAAATTGGTAGAGGTGCTTCTAAAGCATAGAAAAGTGGAGTTCTACCATTCAAATCTTCATAATGAGGATTGGCGTTCTTTTCTTCTATTAAAAACTTGGGTGGGGAAATTTCCTGCACTCGAGGAAGTTTCTGTACTTTTTATAAATGTAAAATTCAATAAATCTTGCATAAATTTAAATTTCAATACATCATTTAAGTTGTTCAAGAAAATAGTAATCAAGTGTGTTAATAAAAGAAATGAAAAAAACATAAAAAAAAATTATAATTGGATAATATGTTGTTAGTGGTAGTACAATAATTACATATGGTTAGATTGGTAAGAAGTTTCTTAAAATAATTGATAATATAATTGAGCTGTTATTCATTTACAAAGTATATTATAACAATGAAATTAGTCCTGATGTCGGTTGATAGTTGTTATGAAGATTAATAAAATAAATATTTAACGCCAGAGGAAATCCTCCCTCCCCAAAAACTTTATGTAAGTTAATACTTCTTCAGAAATAGTTTATAACGAGAATGTAAGTAGATTTCTGCCTTGATCGTCAATACCATTAATATCAATGCCTTCAACATTCAACAACTCATTTACTACACTTTAATGATTTTTAAGCATTGCTATCATAAGAGGTGTATATCCCCATTCATTTTAAAAATTAATATTTGCTCCTGCACCAGCTTTCAGAAGCAATTTTACACAATCAATCCAACCATAAGCACATGCAAAGTGCAGTGGGAGATTTTTTGAGTTATCTGGATAATTATAATATGACAAATTTTGAAGCAAGAATGCTGCAATTTTAAGATGTCCATTTCTAACTGCATAGGTTAGTGCATTTCTTTAGAATCTATCTTCTTGATTTACATCTGCTCCTTAAGTTTGAATAAGATACTTCACAGTTTCTAATTGCCCATATTATACTGCATACATTAATGGAGTTAACTTGTCTTATCCTCCTTAAACACCAACATACTATTTGTCATTCTTGCAAAGTACATATATGCAATCATTAAATCCAAGTTTAGCTGCGAGATGAATAGGATATTAACTATCAACATCTTTATATCGTATAAAGGGAAATTGTATGAAAAATGATCAATTTTTTATAATAAATTTTAAATTGTAATTTAAATATGCCATAAATATTAATTTAGTGATTAAATTGATTGATCTAAATTAATAAGCATAAAAATTAATTATTGTCTAAGTTCGTTTCATTAATTCTTACTTTTTTAATTTGTTTATAATTTAAAATCATACAATTTAATTATTTTTAAAATTCCTTGAAATATAAGTATTTATAAAGTTTTAACCAATGTTTTATTCAAATTTAAGACATTATTTCGATTTCTGTAATTTAAAGCCCAATATCCTTCTGAATTAATTGGCAATAAATTTGAATTAATTTAATAATAAAATGCATCTAAAAGAGGTTTAAAATATTAGTAAGTTCAAATAATAATATTCGAAGTTTGATGTTAGTCTAATAATAATGATAAAATCTAAATTTATATGATATTTTTGATGAAATAAATATTGAATTACCCTTTGTTGTTCAATAAATTAACTTTATTAAGTTTTACGGTAGATTACCTAAAAGTTAAAGAGAAAAAAACTTTTTTTTTTCAAGAAGAATAGCCCTCGATATTATAAGTAGAACCAAATTTACTTCAAATTTATAATCAAACACTAATTTTAAAATAAAATTTCTCTTTTTATAATAAAAGTATTTATTTTTATTTCAAGGTTTAACTTCTTAAAACTTATGGCATGTTATTTTACTTTTCCTTTATATAAATTTAATGGTAAAAAAGTTTTGTAAGTTTTTTTGTCCCTTATTTCGAATTCATGAACATAAAATTCTTAACAAGAAAAGAAGATATGGTCAGCTATTTAAATTGCACGTAGTTTGGAGAATTAATGTGGTCTATGTATCTTTACAATAACTTAAAGCCTGAATAATTATTTATCTTTACTTTTAATTTTTGGATATTACACATTATATTAATTTGAGTTATAAGAGACTACACTTCTTTAAAGATTGAAATACAAAATGCTCTCCAAGTTTTCTTTATCCATTTGAAATTATAATTTTAAATTCTAAGGAACTAAATAAATGTATGCGTATTATCAGAAATTTTAAATGAGGACTAATCTTCAAGGAAGATTGACTTTAGCAGTAGAGAGATTGAAGAAATTAATCGAGCAAAATTTGAATTATATTCTGATTAATAAATGTCTTAATTCAAAAAATAAACAAGATAAAAAATGGCTATAGAAATATTAACTTTAAAAGATAAATAAAAGGTATCAAGAACTACCACATGAAAATATATAATGAATGCGAAAATATTTTTAAAATAGATTATTATACTAAAATTTAATCCCTGATAAAATGCTGATGGACGCGTTTTTATATACATTTAACAATTAAAAAATTGAATAACTTTACATAAAGAACTTCGGGGTTATGAATAGTAGATCGAATCTTAATCATTTTAAAGAATTACTTGGATATTTTTTGGTCTATTGCACTTAATCGCAATAAATATAGGAGTTTCTTTTTCAATGTTTGCAAAATTTACATTCATGTTTTTAGCTAACAACAACTCCAAAGGTTCCGTGCTTTCACAAGCAGCTGCATAATGTATGCATTAGTTTTAGTATTTATCAGTTAAACACAAATTCCTTATGCAAGGTTGTATTTCTAAAATAGAATTAATTATTTAAAATTACATTTAAATAATTATATGAGTTTGTAAAAGAGCGAAGATATTTTATTAATTAGCCGTACTTAATAATATGTGATGCTTCTAGATTAAAATCATATCTTTGCAATTAATTTTAATTAGATGCTTCAAATTTCGATGAATTTATATTCTCAAATTTATTAAATTAATCTCACTCTCTAAATTAGTTTGATAAATATCTCAAGTTGTAAAATCAAACATTTTTTTAATTCTTTCAAAAAATGAAGTAAAATTTGGCAAACTTAAATACTACTAATTTTGATTTCCTTTTATTTATCAATTATTTTGCCAAAATATATTTTATTTTTGGAACATCATATATAAGATTTTTTTAAGGATATTTATGTTTGGGTTCAAGGCTGCTGCATGCATTGGATAGATACCAATTAACCCATCAGATTACTTAAATAGTAAACTTTTTTTATACTTTTTTGGAATACTTGATTGCTTTGAAAGTATTGCATAGTGAGTAAGTTTATTGACATAGTGATCAGGATCATCAATGATCGATTAAATAATTTTCTCGGCTATCTCTAGCTTTCCATGGATAAGAAGCTTTTAGACAATTTAATATTTTACAAAATCATGCATGATATCTTCTAATGACATAAGCTTCTCAAAATGCTCATATTTTATATTTGGCATAATCATTAATCTTTAAATGAAATACTAATTTTGCAAGTATTGTCTGAATGAGGGTTCCTCAACTTTTTACTCTTGTAAGAATCATTTAATAGAGAAATTTATATTTCATTTTATCATTTATTTATTTTGAATGCTTCGTTACCTGCCCTATTACCCCTTGCCGTTTATACTTTATTAATCTCAACTCCATAAGTTCTCTAACTGACTTATCCAGTATCAAATTCTTTCAGTCTTACAGCAGGTGGTAAAACTCTTGGATTTTTTTTATTATCCATGTCATACTGCATCAAAATATCAAATGATTCCATGTCATCATTATAAAATACCCATTCCATAGGTGTCCATTTCAACTCGGGTGACCAAGTTAATAATATAAACCTCGAAGTCCTTTCATAATTTATATAAATTAAATTCATAAGTCTTTCATAAGGTCAGCGACTTATGATTGATCAACAACAATATAAAGATTATTTCATAAAATTAGGAAGTTTTATGGTTAATCCTTAATATAAAAATCAAAATTGTTTCTTCATTAACTCTATATCTTCAAGCAAAGGTACTTAAATATGGCCGAGTTACACTTAAATTTTCTATAACAATCTTGTTAAAAAGAAAATTAAATTTTCAAGTCAATTGTTATTTATTTTACTTGTCAGTTTAAATATAAGTTTACACAGAAATGTAAAATTTAATAAACATATTAATCTTACAATTTCAATAATCTCTTAACATTAAAGCTAAAATTAATGGTAAATAATTTTAATAAATATGATGAAATTAAAAATTATATAATAATATCTAATTTAAGAAATTAATTTAAAGAATCTTATATTAGATAAAACAGTTTTTACGCTTAAATAAAAAAAATATTTTATTTGTTTTATTAAAGCAATATAATTCATGAGATTAATATTAATAATAAATAATTTTTTAATTTAGTTGTTGACATAATGTTTTATTCCCACTATTTTATTTTAACAGCATAATTAAAATACATTGTTTGGATATTTAATTTGAATACTGTGCTTATCTATTTGGTGCTTTCAATACATTTCCTTAGTAAATCATGATTTTTAGTAATCACAGCTCTAAATACATTTCTGTTTGTGCAATTCACACAGCACTCTGTGTTAAGTAAATGTTTGGCTGATGAGTATTTGTAATCTTCTTCGATTTTGTCTGGATCAAACAATTCAGGCTAAGTGACTTATACCAAATATTCAGGAGGGATTTCCTGTTATTTTTTGGCTTTATACTTTGGCATAGATGGCTTGGAATTTTAAGGAAATGCACTTTTTAAAAACTATTCAGTATTGATAGTTTCTTTAATTTAGTTTTCTACAGTAGTTGATTTTTATTCTTCGGGAAGCAAGAATATTTTAAATAATAATTTTTTCCATATTTTTAAAAGTTACAATTTCTGAATATCACAAATATATCTTTATTGTATATTTACTGAATATTTATTTGCATAAATGGATAAACAATAAAATATGATAAATTTTCCGTACAGCATAAAATAATAATTATAATATTATGATAAATTAAACAGTAAAATATATGTAATTTTATATAACTTTTAACTAGTTGTTTTTAAATTTATAATGTTTTTTATACACCTAGTTTAAACTTAAAAAACTGTAGATAACATTCAATGAATTATATTTTAAGAAACTAATACTATTAAGTTAAGATAAGAAGAATAAAAAAATTATTAATAAAAAAAAGATTAATTAAAATAACGATTCAAATAATATTACATCTTTATTTCTAGTTAATTTATCATATTTTATATCCCTTTATTTTAATAAATATGCAGTAATATAAAATGAAGTTACGCATACTTTATTAAGAAATTATAGCATTTTAAAAATTTGAAAAAGAATTATTATTTGAAATATTCTTGGCCCTTAAAGAGCACTACCCTAATCTTCCTAGTTTCAACTGTCTTTTGTAATTGGTTGCTGCCTTACTCTCTTCTTTCCAACTATGACCTCTTTTTATTCTCCCTCTTTCAATTTATCATTCGTTTCTTAATTGTTTTTCTGAGCTTTTGTTTATTTTACTATCTTTTCCTAAGAAATTTAATTAGCAACCTTTTAAGATGGCTTAGGGAAAATTTGTTTCTAATCTATCACTTTTTTATTAGATAATTCCTTTTCTTTCACTAATTTATTTTATATCGGAGTCGCATCATCAATTTTTTCAACTGATTAATTAGAATTTTTATTTGTACTTTCAGTTGATTTATTAGGTTTCTAGGATTTTTAATTTGCCTTAGCATCTTTTTCATAGGATTTATCAATGGTTTTTACATCCCTCTTCTTTGCTATTGCTTTAGTCTTAATGCCCTTATCACTTTCAAGCTAAATCTTTGACTTTGAATTGGCAGGTTATTTTTTCTCTACAACTGCTTGATTCTGATCGGAAATCTGCTCAGTAATAATTTTCTCTTTATCTGTAATTTTAACCTAATCTTTAGATTTGGGGTGATTATCTTTGGTAGGACTATAAAAGCAGCTGTAAAAATATATAAATATTACTTTTAATCAACTTTCTTTGCAAGTTTAGCTACTGCTTTAGTTGGCTAAGGTTTGTTTGGTAAATTTCTAGTTTTCATTTTCTATTTTTTAGAATATGACAAGATATTACAAGTAAATTCTGTAATTTATTTAATTAATATTATATATTCTATTAATAATGAGGTATTTATAGTTAGTTAATCGGTATTTTAATTACTTATCAGATAATGTTAATAAGAAAATATGATTTGACTAGATTCATTAACTAGAATTTAAAACTTGAAAAATCTCCGTAATATCTTTCTTTGTAATTAAAATGAGATATCGTTAATAAAAGGGTTTCTGTTTAGTGATTGTTAGCAAATTAAGACATAAAAATTGTAGTTGAAAGTTAATCTTCTTAAATAAAATTGAAATTAAAATCACTATCAAATATAAATTTAAATCAATTTTAAGTCAATTTTTAATTAAAAAAAATTTATCATTTAAGGTTTAGAAATTTCACATTATCAAAGATCATAAATTTAATTCAAAAATAAAATGGATTGTCTGAAAATGTAAAAACAATATTATAATTATTGTAAGAAAATCGTAAATTTATTATCTATATTAAATTCTTTTTATATTCTAAAAATTGGTTTATACAGACTCATGAAGCTCCATTTAATTAAATTAAAAAATATTTGTAAGAAGAATAAAATCTAATTATTTATAAATTGTTTTATTCCAATTTTATCTAATGATGCTTCTCTTTTAAAAGAATTTATAATGTATTTTAGTTCATCTATACCCACCAACTCCCATAATATATGTCCTTATCTCTTTCGATTTAAAATAACATTAGTATCAATTTATACATAACTTTTTTAATGCTTTCTGTAATTTTTATAATAATTATATTTTTTTAATGCCAATAGGTTAGTCCAATTCTTATTCATGCTTTTAAAGAGTAAATCAAAATAAAATTATATTAAAAATATAAATATTTTCTATAACAATAATGAATTCTATTGATTCAGCATAATATTTTAATTTAATCTTTATCCTTAAAATTCTTAATATTATTTCAAAAACCATGAAATTACAACTTATACATTTTTTAATTTTCATTCAATATAAAAAAATATAATTTATTTGATATTATAATCAAAGTGAATCATAGAAAATAAATATAGTACAATATTAAACTTGCTTGAATAAATTTGTTTAATAAAATTCTTTTATTCATACTTTTATATAAAAATTATTTTTTCTTCACCATATACAATGAAAATTTTAAAATAAAATTCTTTTATATATTTTCATATTAGCTATGATGTTGAAAATCATTAAGAAAATTGAATTAGATTATGAACTGAATATATTTAAATATTATAAGGGGTACTTTATTGGTATGCTTTGGGATAGATGGAGTTAGTATTGGCAAGATATTGAACAAATTTCAATAAAACCATCTGCTTAATGCTTAGAAGATTAATTATTTTTATTAAAAATAATTATATCTTTCGTAAATTTTTTAGTTTTTAGATTAAATTATTTATAAATTTCATAATTAATATTAATTTTTAATATTTATTAATTATCATAAATTGGCTTATGTACTAAAAATATTGTTTATCTCCCAAAACTATATATACAAAGGAATTAATAGACGAAAGAATTCTTTAAACAATTCAATTTAAAATCCATCTATAATTAATAGGGTATTATCTTCTATTTTTTATATATTATAGAAATAAAAATGCAAAATAAATTATAAATTCAATGTAGATTAACATTAAATAAATCACTTTTGATATAAACCGAATATTCCATTGTTTATCTTATAATTATCTAAACAATTAACTCATGAATACAAATAATGATATTGAAATATTTCATGAATGCGAATTCATCCTTTTGTTTAAAATGAGATAATAAACAAGAAAGTCAAGTTTAAATTTTTAATATTGTAGTTTTTAAGATATAATATCTGCATTATAGATGAATTTATGCTGAAAATGTGGTAAAGTTTTTAAAGAATAATTTATAATGATGAGACAATTTTCACGTTAAAGTAAATATTATCATTAAAATTGAATAAATATTATAAAAATTTAAAAAATGATTTATTTATTACAATCATATTTTATCTGAATTTTTTATTTAAATTAGACAAATATGCATTTATTAATAGTTTTGTGACAATATTTATAGCACTTTCATCCTCATTTTTTGAAAGGTGAGGTCGAGACTAATGATAAAAATTTATTTAGAGACTTTTAGTCATAAAAAGCGTTCTATATGAAATAATAGGCTTTTTAAACTCAATCAAACCTTTTCGAACTGGGTAGTAGTGTGTATCTCACTAAAGTTAAGAAACAAGTTCTGAACTCAAAGAAATTAATTTATTTAAGATTAAATTTCTGTTTTAAACAGAGACTTCTTTATTTTTAAGTTAAAGAAAATTATAAAATTAATTGATTTTATTAGAAAAAATATACTTGAAATATACATTCATATATCTTCATCATCATTTAAATTCAGATTTTAGTTATTAATATGGTTTAATATCTCAGTTTAAGTTTTCTCTCTAATTTCAACTATATATCTAATTCTTATTCTATTAGGATTTTTGACTATAAACTCACTGTGCACTTATCCATTGAACTAGACCAATTAAAATTAGTCTTGATGTAACTGGTGCTGATATTGTGAGAATTGATAATTATAGTTGTTGTTGATCATATGCGCGTTGACTCTATATTGTTGATTTCTCTCTATAACTGGGATAGGCTTTCCATATGGTATAATTGAGCCATTCTTCAGAAGCACATTGAATTCAGGGTCAGGCACTTAGTTTCCATTTACCCATAAAGTGTCATAATTCTTAAATTTAGTTTATTCTTATAATTGCATCATTCTATGCCCTCTCAGTGTTCTTGTGACATCCACCTTTTTACCAAGGATCATTTTTCCATTTGGTAGTTTATAAATTTGATTCTTGTAAGCTTGCTCGACCTCCTTGTTTTCTGTTGCTGGTGTTTCGCCATTAGCTGTTATCACTATAAATAATTTAATAATAAATATCACTTCCATTTCCTTGATTTCTTCGTTATCACTTGAATCATCCTCATATTATTTAGCCAATGTATTTTAATTAACTAATATGTTCGAACAAGTTGTTGAATTATTACTACTATCACTCAATATGTTTTGAAGTTGCTTTTATGTTCCAATGCCATAAAGTAAGGTCTAATTATAGTTGTTATGCTAGTAGTAATAATAGTTGTTGTTCAATTATTAATTTGGAAAGAATTGTCTAACTACACAAGGCTCTTATTTAAATATCTTGCCCATAGCAACTTCACAAATAATTACATATCTTCTATTAGTTAAATTTGTTTCATCAGTAATTTCATCTTAGTCCAAGTAATGTTATCTTAAGTTTGTTTATTTTGAATTTTGGATACTTTTCTCTAAGGAATTTGAGAATTAAACTCCTTAGCCGCTTGCTCCGCATTCAAATCCCAGTCAAATATTTAAATTTATAAGTGATTACATTAATTGAGTAATAAATTAATAAAAATTTTTCTTCTTTCTTAATTTAAATCATTAAACGTTTCATGAAAATAAAATAATAGCATGTTAAGATTAACATTTATAATTTTTAGAATCCATAATTGAATTCTATTTAAGTAAAATTCTATTATAAGTTTGTAAAATAGTTTTGGCATTTATTGTGATAATTTAATAAATCTTTTAAACATAATAAAATACCTTAAACCCTTGGTTCAAAATAGCCATCAAACTCTCGAGTGAAGTACCGTGAATTAGAAGTAATTTGTGTGGGTCATTATGAAATCCATTCTGATTGAATGACTCTTCATCTAACTTCCTATTAATTTTGAATATATTATTGATGACTTAATTCTAAAACACATTTTGACCTGTGTTCTTCAAATATGTTGAGACTAACTGATATTCATCTGATTATTTCTTGATCATGTCAATATTAACATTTAATGCTTTGTAAATGTAGTCGATAGGGTTTATAGAATTCAAAGTATTGCTAGCTCCTAAGAATATTTTACTAATTTTTTCAAGTTTTGACAATTCTTCGAATTTTATCTTTAACTGCTATAATTCTTACTAAGTTATTGGCAAGGGATATTCATTTCCGTTCACTATCGGGATAATATCATAAAACTAACAGGTTAGCATTACTATCTTTTATATTGATTAATAATTGAAATTACAAATATATTTATAAATTATATCTATTTCTGTTAATTTTCGTCCTATAACCCAATTCTCGCTTGCTATGAAAATATTTATTCCAGTTTCTCAAAAATCCTCTTAGCCTCCTCTAATTAAATAGTATATATATAAAAAATCATATATTTTTAATTTTTCTATTGGGATATTTGTCATATTTATCTAGGATTATTGAACAATTTACAGTTAAAGTGTATCCTTATACATTCTTATATTAGAAATTAGTTTCATAAATGTTTACGCCTATTCGTTTAATTTTGAATTATGGCATTCTGAATATTTGAAGGGCTTAAGAAGATCTACATAGGAAACATCAAAGTGTTTTTTCTTGTATAATATGTACTTATTTTTGGCATTTGATATTACAAATTTATCTCTGTCCTCCCAATTATTGCTTGTTTTATTTTTGAAAATTTTCTTTAGTTCTGCTAAAGCTTCTTCAAGATTATCAAATGGAGTTTTCTGGCAAGCTCCTTATTCGCCAATACTTCCCCATTTTGTTAGGAGAATATAGATATTCTTTATTGGATCAAAGTTTAGTTAGATTTTATAGAATACGCATTACCCTTATTTTCTTAAGTCAATTTTTAACAAATGAGCCTCATAAGCCGAATCTAGATTATTTGGATCTTCGTAAACTACCTCAAGGGATTTCACCTAGTCACCAAGAATTTCATCTGGAACCAATAATTTCTTCTCTACCTTTTGCAAAAATTCATCTTTATTTTAATAATAATATTTTTTTAAGTTATTTTTCTCTAGAAATTCTTTGGCATCTTTCTCGATATCAAACTCTTAATCAGCGCAAATCATTTCAATATCTTCCTATGAGTTCTACTTTTACTCTTCTTAAATTGTTATTGATTATCCTAGCTTAATAAGTCTTTTATAAATTCTTGAGTACCTATATTGTGAAGCATAATCTACTGGTCTTTTTTTATGTTTATCAACAAGATCGAAGGCAAATCCTTTATCAACTAAGAAATTGAATAACTCTTCATTATCAAACATCCCAAAATCATTGGAAGTAACAAGCAAATGTATTGGATTTCTTCCATCACTATCAAGTTAACTCTTAATACTAAATTCTTTCTTTACTTTGCCTTTATTTGATTCCCAATTCAAGAATAACTCTTTTATATTTTGCATTTAATTCTTCTTAATTAAAATTCCTAAAGCATTTGTGCCATTACTATCTTTGCCAAGCAAATCTTAATTGCATTTCTTTCCAAAGAACAAGTTTAGATATTGAATTCTTAAATTTTAGAGTGTATCGAATTGTTTTATTAAGTGAATATATGGAGTTACCTTGTAAATTACATTTTGAGCTGCTTATGAACTTGTATCAATCATATCAATATTCCAAACCAAAATAAAATTGTTAGCAGAAATTGCATTTTTTCATAAAACAAAAGAAAATATAATTTTTGTTCAATTTAAAGAAGTAAACATTTTTTCTCCAGACAAAATACAATTTTTTTCATTAAAAAAAATATAACTTCTACAATAAAAATTGCCCCCAAAATTCTATAACAACAGTAATTAATAAAAACATTTATTCAATCAAAGAGTTAGTTTTGAGTTTTTATTCATTAGGTCATTTTGATTTTAATCAATCACTACTGGTTCGTCTTTGTACATATTATCATAATAAAGCATGTTGCAATTAGCTCCTGACTCGATCAATAACTTAAACACTTAGAAGTTTCGTAAAATATAAAAATTAAGTTGTTTCCTTGAGCTATACGGATTCCTCTAATTGCCAGAATCAAAGGAGTGAATCCTTTTAAATCTTAGACATTTATATCAATGCCTGACTCTTATATTAATTCTTATACAAGGGAATAAGCTCCAAATATAGCCGCATAATGCAAGGGTGTTCTACCAAAGATATCTTGGCATTAAGTATCTAAACCCCTTCTCTTAAATTGTTTATATATTCTTGTGAGAAGTCTCTTTTGGTTATCAGGATTTAGGTAGAAAGCGTTTTAAGCAAAAATGTGGAACAAATTCTAGCCTTTAGGGTTTAATTTTTAAATTACACTATTTTCAGAGACTTTCGAGAGTAGTGTAAGAATAAATTAGAATTTCTGCTTCTTTAATGATGATTCCATAGCCTGGAAGAGATCAAAGCCATTATCAAGTATCAAATATGATAACCCTAATTATCCAGAATCAACTGCTAGTTTAAACATAGTCTAAGGCTACTGTATTTAGGCAGCTTGATTAATATTCGCTTAAACTTGTTGTCCACCGTGTCCCCCAAATAAGCTTTGATTAGCAAATAAGTTTTGATTAGCAAATATACCTTGATTTCCTACTTAGTTTTAATTACCAAACAAGCCCTAATTATTACTAAAAATGTTTTGATTGTAAGTGTTAATTTAATTAGGAACATTGATTTATTGAGGATTCACTTTGAAATAAGAGTCATCACTTTGGTATCCATCGTCTTAAACGTCAATCATTGTTTCTTATTCTCTTTTCTTTTTGAACTCATCGTAGACCTCTTTAGACTCCTAATGAACTAATTATAACTTATTAAATAGATTTATAAAATATTAAACAACTATACTTCACTTCTGAACCATAATTGATAAGCATTATTGCATATTCTAAAAATGAAAGTTAAAAATTAGTATAAATTACAGATATGATTGCAAAGTAGAGCTGTAGCAAGAGGAGTATTTCCAAATATAATTAAAAAATAAGAAAAATAATATTTGATTGCTTTAATTATAAGTCCTAATGATGGAGATCTACTCCTTTTTTATACAAAAACATAGTACTTATAGAAGCTCCTCTTTAAGCTGCATAATGAAGAACATTCTTTCCATATTTATCTTGAATTTTTGGGTTAGCATCTTAGACTGAGCATAAACTAGAGACAGTTTCTATTGGATCCATAGCAGATCTGTCCATGTTTCCTCTTCCCATCTTAACGAATGCGTAATGCAATGGCGTCCTGCCTGTTTTATCTTATATGTTCACATTAGCACCACTAGCAATCAAAATATTTTCTATATCATAGTTTGCATCAAGTCCTGATTAAGAGTTGTTTACAGCATAATGCAAAGCAGTCCTTCCTTTCTTATCAGCAATATCTAATTCGCTACCATTTTCGACTAGAATTTCAACAAAATCGAAATCATTTCCTAGAACTGAATAGTGTAAAGCTGTTTTACCTTCATTATCCGCAATATTCGGATTGCATCCGCTTATTAGTAACATATTTACAGTATTTAAATCTTTTCCTATAACTGCATAATGAAGTGAAGTTTTGCCTTCATTATCTGTATAGTTTGAATTACAGCCCTTATCTAGTAAGACTTTAATATACTATGCATTTCTTCTTTAAACAGCTATAATTAGTGCTGTCTTTAATTGCTTATTTTGAAAATCTAGATTGAAACCTTCATCTAACAAAAACTATGCTATTATCATGCTATTGTTTTAGAATGCAAGTAAAAAGGCATTGTTTCCATTCTCATCTACTGCATTTTTGTCAAGTTCTTTGTATTTCGTTAGTTCTTAGTATAAATTTATAAATCTAAAGTTTAATTATATAATATTTAATTTTACCTTTGAGGATCGTTTGTTAACTCCTTGGTCATCATAATAATGAGAGATAAATTAGTTTCTGTTGTTTAATTAATATCTAAATCATTATCTCTCAAAATTCTGAAGATTAATCCACATTTTAATGATATAATAATTGTTGTGAGTCCTCTTCTAGTGCTTATTTATTTAGAACAAATTTTTTAATATTATACAGTGAGTATAAATTATCATAATTAGGTGCTAGAAATATTAACTCACATATCAATTCTATTAAATATTGTATTACAATATTTCTCTAAAATTTGATTATAAAGAGAAGCCAATTTGGTGTGAAAAGACAATTATGAATATATTATTGAGATTAAAAAATTTAAATACATCAGCTTTGATTTAACAATTTTCAAATTATCTTACTCTTAAGAATATTTTTATTATAGGAGTTAATATAATTATATTGTCACTTGGATTAATAATTAAAATATCACTAATTGTTTGTTTCTCACCTATAAAGAATAAACTTTGTAACTTAAATGTACCTCTGCTTAAGTTGACTGTGATTAAACTGCATTTACCTAAAGTTTCAGCAAGGAATCTGCTTAGTCTAACACCCTCTCAGCAATCTTTTAATTATCTAATTTTGAAATTGGTATAATCTTAACTCTCTTCATTATTTGATGAATAGAGGTGATTTATTCTGCCAAAAGTTTTGCTTCTGGAATCTTAATTTCATTAGCAAGATATATAAGAAATCAAATTAATTTTGAAAATCTTTCAAAAATGATATAAACTGATACTAAATTAAAATTTCTAACAATAGATTAATATAATTTTTTATTTTTTAAATCAAAATTAAATAGAAATTTATCAAATTTTTCAGAAATTTAAAATTCATAATTTTTGACTCATTCAAAATAATTTTTAAAAGATTTAAAATTTATGGTCAAAATACAGAAAGATCATTTCTTTACTATTTTTAATTATCTTTGAATCCATTTAAACCTCCTCTCTAAAAGATTGTTAATGAATTATTTTCTTAACAAAATATTTCAATCGAGTAAAAAATTAATATGCTATGTAAAAATTAACTTGAAATTAAATATATATACTACGCACCTTTGTTTCATTCTAAACATTATAAAGTTTCTTACTCAATCAATTTTATAATAAAGCCTCTTTATTTTGCTATGATTAAGTACTTAAAAGCCATATAAAAGTTTCTTACATTATAGCTTTTACCAATAATAATTTAAAAAAATATTAAATTTCCTTTGGGGTTTATTTTATTATCATCAATATGAAACATTAAAAGAGAATTGATTCACATCTGCCCCTTTACTTATTAATAGCTCCAGCAAAGCCAAGTATTTCTTAGTGACCATCTTCTTAAATAAACCTAGAATTTATATACATTAAAAATTTATTAATGTTAAAGAAGATTATAGATCTCGCTGCTTTCTCTGCAACAGAAATACCAGTTACATTAGTGCCATCAGATTAATTCATTAATTATTATATTCCTTATTATTATTATTAACTTATGGAAAGCTTATCTCTTGCAAGTAATTGTTAGGGAGAGTAGTTAATCATGTAGTTTATATCACCCTCTATGTCTTTGATATTTTTCACAAATTATTGGAAATAGGTATTTCTTGGTTCTGCCCCTTCGTAACTTCCAAATTCCTTGAAATGATTAGCCAAATTGATTATTCTCCTTAAGATCAGATACTTTGTTATATTAGCAATTCTATAATAGAATTTAGTAAAATTAAAAATTGACTTACTGAGATTTGTCTTAAATAAAATTCCTAAGGAAGTGCATTAAAATTGAGTTACCCTCCTAATTTACACCATTGAGATATTCTTCCTTAATATTCAATAAAAAAATAAATTAAATAATTTTTTAATAAAATGATGTTATATTATTGGATCCCTTAAGCATATCAAACAATTCAGTGTTGATTAGTTGTAAAGGCTTAAATCTAATTAAGAAATCAGGATGGTTTTCGAAGTCAATTTGATCTATAACTAGAGGGAGCAAGTATAGTTTATTATAAGATATGATTAGATCTAAAATTGTAACTCCATTTTTGTCTACATGGCCTATCTTACAATTATGAGATTGGATAAGGTAATTCATTATCTTTAAATGTAGTTACTATTCATACTGTAATCTTTAATCAATATTCATTGTTTAGGTATCATCCAATGCCAGTTTTTCAGATAAAATTGGCAAGGATGCTTCTAAAGCATAGAAAAGTGGTGTTCTTCCATTTACATCTTCTTAATGAGGATTTGCTTTTTTTTCTTCTATTAAAAACTTAATGTAAGTTAAGGCTTCCTAAGAAATAGTTGATAGTGAGAAAGTAAGTAAACTTCTGCCTTGATCGTCTACTCCATTAATATTAATACCTTCAATATTTAGCAACTCTTTTACAATTTGCTCATGATTTTTAAGCATTGCAATCATGAGAGGAGTATATCCCCATTCATTTTGGAAATTTATATTTTAATCTGCACCTGCTTTCAGAAGCAGTCTTACACAATCAACCCATCCATAAGCACATGCAAAGTGTAGTGGAAGATTTTTTGAGTTATCTGGAAAATTATAATATGCCATATTTTGAAGTAAAAAAGCTGCTATTTTAAGATGGCCATTTCTAACAGCATAGGTTAGTGCATTTCTTTTAAATTTATCTTTTAGATTTACATCTGCTCCTAAAGTCAGTACTAGATATTTAACAGTCTCAAATTGCCCTTATTATACTGCATACATTAATGGGGTTAGCTTATCTCCACCAACTTTATCAACTTGCTCAATGTCATATTTACAAATAGTTTCTATGCAATCATTAAATCCAAGCATAGCCGCTAAATGAATTGGATTTTAGCCAAGACTATTTTTATATTATTGAAATCAAAATTATAAGGAACATTATAATAAAAATTTTGAGCACTTATTTTGCCATTTTAATATTATACTTTTACGGCAAATCAATAAATTTTTTCAAAGATTTAGAATAGTAAATTTAACTGTTATTTTACTTTCTACCATTTATATAATATTGAACATAAAAAAGTTTCCTTCTAAATGAATTTATTACTTTTTGAGTTATTTAATATTTTCCCATAATTAATCATGCAATTTATAAATCATAATCATTCTACATATTATAAAAACTGATGACCGTATAATCATATGAACTAGTATTTTTCTATTAATACTTACATACAATTTAATGATTTTTATATTTATTTTTTTCAAAAGTTATTTCAATCATTGTAATGTTGTAAAGAAAGTTCTACCTTTTATATAATAAATTCGACATTTTTAGGCATATTGCTCCTAATAGCAATAAATATGGGTGTTTCGTTCTCATTGTTAACAAGGTTTAAGTTCATACCTCTTGCTAAAAGCAACTCCATATTACTCGATGTTTCAGAAGCAGCTGCATAATGAATGCAAGAATTTTGAAATTCATCAGTAGTAAATTTCAATTTGATATCATAAGCTATAGCTCACATACAATTAATTTTGAGAAATATTAAATTCAATTAAAAAAATCAAGTTTAAAAAATTTAATTATTAAAATATAATTAATCTTGGTTAATTGGAGAGTTATGAATATATTGATGGGCTTATTTAAACAAAGTTTTATTTTAAAATGTAGAGGAGAAAATTTAAACACAACTTTTTTCCTAGATTTTAACTAAAATCATCGAATCAAGATATATAAATATAAAAATATAAAAATGTTTCACTAAATTATTCATTAAAGGTTTAAATTATTAATCAATATTTAAAATAAACATCTTATAATTTACTTTAATTTCCCAAATTAATTTAAGTTTTGTAATATTATTCTTAAGAGCTTTGCTAGGTTATTACTGTTATGGTTCACAGCTGCTATATGCAAAGGTGTTAAACCATTAAGATTGCCAGTTTACATTAAAACTTAATGTTTCTTTTTACTTGTAGGTATTACTTATAAATTTTCAGGGAGTATACACTAGTGAATAAATTAATTTGCTAAGTAATTATCAACAAGCTATTTTATAAGTTTCTCAGCTATTTCACGCTTTCCATGAATAAGTAGCTTAGGCACCAATTAGGTTCTTACAAAATATTGCATGTTACCATCTTAAGCCATAATATCCTCAAAATGTTCATACTTCAAATTTGGAAAAGTCATTAATCTTTATATGAAATGGGGGTTCTGCAGGTAATTTCTGAAAGTGGTTTCTACAACTCTGTGCTCTTCCAAAAATCATAATAGAGTTAGTATTTTACACTATCAAAATAATTTTAATTTATTTTGAATGCTTCATTGCCTGCTCTGTTACCCCTTGCTGTTTAAACTTTTCTAACCTCAATTCCGTGAACCATACCTTCGACTGATCTATTATCAAACTATTAGAGTTTGTATGGTAGTGGAAGGACTCTAAGAGGCTTATTTTGTTCCACATCCTACTGCATCAACATATGTAATGATTATTTATCATGATTATAAAATACCCATTCCAAAGGGGTCCATTTTAACTCAGGTGACCAAGTTTATTATAATATATTGCCAAAAAAATACCAATAATTATGTTCAATTTTTTTAACAAAAATAGGAATAATTTATGAATTTAAATATCTCAAAAAATGAAATTTTTATTAGTATTTATTCAATAAAAAACTTAAATCACAGCCCCATCTACATGCATTTGCTTAATCAATCAATTTTTCAAATTCCAATTTCTAAATAGATTGCTTCGAAACTAATATAAAAACTAATTGTTTATATTTTATTTTTTAAATCAATAATTAGAATTAAAATTAATCTCTCTTTACCTTAATCTCTTTTGATAATATTTCTAGCATCTTTTTACAATCTGCATTCTTAGGTTCCCCTGAAATATTTCTTATTGAAATGAAATTTTTTTCAATCCACAATAATTGTTCTTAAAAACAAATTATCCTATTTTGCTCTATTTCTATAATCATTGTAATTTTTATTAAAAACTTTTTTCATTACAGATACTTATATTACTGATAAAGAATGCTGTGTCCTACTGAGCAGAAAGCGATGTTAGAAAAGGAAACCCTGAAACCCCTGACAGTAAATCGCATTGTATGTGAATAATCGAATTATTGTAAATACAAAGTTTTAATATTCATTAAGATTATTCGGAAAGATGCAGTTTCCTAAAGGTTATGCAGATTCATGCACAAACTTGAGTTAATCAAATAGACTATTTAAAATATGTAAAGATTAAAATTAAAGATATTTATAGAGTTTAAGTTAATTAGTATAGTTATTAATATAGTAAAAATATTTAATAAAAAATGGTTTTAATAAAAGATATATTAATTATTTAATAGTATGTCACCTTCTTATAAACTATTGCAATTTTTAATTATATAAAAATATATATTTTAGGTTTTCTGAATACTGTGCTTATCTATTTGGTGCTTTCAATACATTTCCTTAGTAAATCATGATTTTTAGTAATCACAGCTCTAAATACATTTCTGTTTGTGCAATTCACACAGCACACGGTATTAAGCAAGTGTTTGGTTGATGAGTATTTGTAATCTTCTTCGATTGTGTCTGGATCAAACAACTCAGGCTGAGTTACTTATACAAAATATTCAGGAGGGATATCTTTAAGTTTCTTAGATAACTTCTTTGGTTTTGGTTTGTTAATTTTCTGCACTCCACTAGTTAACTCGCCTTATGCAGTATTAATCATAACTTCATCTGACTCATCTATAGGCGTAATTTATTTGTGTTCCTATTTTATACTTTTTATTGATTAAGCTTTATTTTAATTTCTTTTCTTTCCAACCAAGACATCTTATTTTTCTTCTTCATCTTCAGAATTATCAACTTAGTTTTTCTTATCATTTTTAGCTTTCTTAACTACAGGTTTCTTCTTGGTCTCTTTGGGTATTTTAGTTTATGTAAGTCTCTTTGTTTTTGGCAATATTTTTTCTTTCTCTTCTTCTTAAGGTTATTAATTTTTATCCAAGTTTTAATTTTGGATTTGATTTGAATCAGCCATTTCTTAATCATTTGACTTTACATCTGTATCTTTTGCTTATTAAGCTAAAGTATTAGAGTTTTTTGAAATTTAAATTGTCTTAGTATCTTTCTTTGAGATCTTATCGTTCTGTTTGCTATCTCTCTTCTTAGCTATAGCTGTAGTCTTGACACTTGACTAAATTTATGGTTAAACTTAGGATTTAGATTCTTTGACTTAGTTTTACAAATTTTAAACTTCATTCTGATCGGATTTCTGATCAAGAACCATCTTCATTTTGTAATCAATCTTCGATTAAGCTCTGGTTTTGGGGTTATTTGCTTAAGAAAGTCTAATTAGATAAATTTATTACAAAATAATTTTACTTTTTGGTTTCTTTCTTTGCAGGTTTAGGCACTGCATTGCTTTCTTTAAGTTCTTCTGGGACTTTATTTTCCATAAAATCTTGGATATGAAAAGTGTGGATATTTTAAATTAAGTTTGTTAATTTAATAATTATATAAAATTTATTAATAATCAAGTATTTAAAGTAAGTTAATCAGTATATTATTTACTTATCAGTTAATGATCAGAAAATTAAGGCTTAATTCAAATTTACTCATTATCAAGAATTTTCAAACTTGGTAAGAATATCTCCAAAATAATCTGTTTGTACTCATTATGTGGGATATACGTAGTTATTGGATTCCCATCTAGTGATAATTTGAAAAGATTTGGGCATGCATTCTTGATGAAATTTGCTTCTCTTAACAAACCTTGTACTTGTAAATCGTGATTTTCTTTCAATTGATCTTCATTTACTAATCCTAACTTATTGCCAAAAAAAGTTATCATTTTTAGGTTTGGAAATCTCACATGTTTCAAGCTCTCTAATGTTCTTAAATCATTACTTGATAGGAAGAGTCTATGTAAAGTATTAAATATTTGAATGATAATTTGTTACTTTTAAAGTTGAGGAAACTCTTGAATTTCTTAAATGAGATTAATGTCTTCGATATTTTAAATTTGATTCAAACTAACATCAAGCTCTAAATTAATTTGTTTACAAAATTTTAATAATTTACCTTCAAGTGATGGAAAGTTTAATAAAGTCTAAAATAATGAAAATTCTTTGATTCCATTTCTATTTAATGCTAAGATTCTTAAATTTTGCTGAAAAGTCTACTCCTCTAAACTTTTATTTAATAATGGCACTCTATCTAAAACATTTGCTGCCTATATAGAAAATATGATCAAATTGCTTTAAATTCTTACCAAACTTATGTGGTTGAATCTAAAACCTAATTAAAACAAAATTATAAAGGCTTGTTCCATATCTTCAGATTTAAGAAAGTTCCTCATCATATCAAATATAAGAAAATATTTTCTATCTTCCTCTGGGATTGGTAAGATCTGAAATAATAAGTTAAGTAATTAATGTTACTTCTTTCTAAAGATGCCTGTTAAAAGATTCCAAATCAGTAATATGCCTTTTTACTAAAGTTAATGATTTTTAGAATGGGTGAAAATTAATTCTGACTTTATTATATGATATATGAAATTATTTAACCCCAAATTTTGTCTCAAACTCCATTTCTTTTTATAAATACTATTTAATTATATATTATACTCTATTAATAAAGGCTGCAATAACTTAAAATAACGTAAATCAAATAAAGTAACTAAGTTCATATGTTTTATATGTGCAAGAGGTACCTAAATCTTAGGTAACTCTAAAAACTGTTAATTATTAAAAACTAAGCTTGTTTATCATAGTCTTTGATAATCGCCATTAAGTTAATTCATGGATTTCTACTGCTTAGAATGAAATGGAGAAGAAGAGCAAAACATTTCCTTCATTTCATTGGCACTTTAAGATTATTGTTACTTTTACTTTTCAGTTTTATTGTCTAGGAACTGATACTTTTTGGCAATTTAAATGAGAAATAGATAACAATTAGATGATAAATTTATTTTATCATATGATTGAATGACTAGAATTCCACAAACACATATAAGACATCCTAGGGATATGAGAAGCATCTACCACCAAGTATAAAGCTAGAACTCATTAAAGATCAACCCACCGCAAAGTATATTATTAAGAATCACTGAACTTTAGTAGATGGGGATGACTTCAAGCTGATTGTAGTACTTTAAGCCTGTGTTTAAAGTGTACAACTGTCCAATGATATTTACTCCACAAATAGCTAAGCAAATATATGGTAAGGGGTGAACAACTAGCTCCATAATATCATGATTTTTCATCATTTCAGCCACTCCTTTGATAAATGAAGTAGTCATTCCTGACAGCAAACCTGAAGCCCAAGGATAGAGAATTAATGGGATTCTAATCCATATCTTCTTGAAGTTAGGAGAAATCATCTTTAGATCTTGCTCATCTAGTTTTTAAACCTTTTCGATAAGTTTAGAGATAGTTGGCTCAACTAAATTGTCAGATTTTGTTCCCAAATCAAATTTATTTATTTTCTCCATATCTCTGTCTTATTCTTCTTTCATACTGTGAAAAAGAGGTGTTTAATTTTCATAATTAGTATGATGTGCAGTTGTGGGTGGCTAATTGCTATTTTTCTCATAATTCTAGTCATTATAACTTGTCATACCATAGTTTGACTCTCTATCGACATCAATTGGTATCTAAGATCTAAACATTCCATTGAAGTTCGTTTACTACTCATTTATTCCAACATGAGTGTTAGGAATAAGTTTCTTAGAATCTTCAACATCAAAAGACAGCTACCTAAGCAATTGTTACTTATTTTGGGAATGGCTTTCTAATTGTGAAAGATTATCTGTGTCACTTTCTTTCCCGAGACGACTCTTGTCTAGGAAGCTCTCTAATAGCTCTCTATAATATTTAGTCAAAAATATTATTACCCTTACCCCTTGTTTTTAGCGTCTTAAAATAGATGGTGGATGCAAACAATAACTCTAAATTAAATGTTAAGTAAATTAATGCAAATTTATACAAAAGAAACTTACTTTTCTCCTACTTTATATGCAGCTAACAAAAAGAGAACTGTAATAATCATCAACACTATAGATTGAGTCGAAGTGTATTTGCTAACGAGTTCCTAAATTTAGAATTAGAAATTGAAATCCCTACTTCTATTGTCAATGGTATTGGTTTAAAAATAATTATAAAGTTAGTAGTTAGATAAGATCACACAAAGTGAAGCCCCAAGCGAAATCAAAATTATAGAAAGTAAATCATATCTCGTGAATTCTTCACCCAGAAGTCTTGTAGCTAGTATACTGTTGAACACTAGTGTAAGGGAAGATGTTGAACTGAGAGTTATCTAATCAGCAAATGCCAAGCTCACTATATCATTCTAATTTAAGAAATGCCCATAAAAGCTCAAGAAGAATTTCAAAACACATTATCTTACCGATATTTATGACTGCTCCCAACACGATCAAAGCAAATCCACACATAAATTGCCAAGTGAACACATAACTGATTTTCTCACTAGGATTGTTTTCGAGTCTTAGATGAGCAAATTTGTAAAATATGTAGCCCAAAGAGTTGATAAAAGTTGCTAGAGTAACAGCTAGCAAAGCTATGCCTGCCTGATTCATAAATTTAAAAATTAATTACGTTAATTAGCTCGAGATAACCTTTTAATTATCAACTTATTTTCGTCAAAAAACGAGATTACCTGATTATTATAATGCCTCTAATATTTTTAGCTGTTGCAAATATTTATAATTAGAGATAGTGATCGTTTAAAACAAATAAAATTTTATTTTGTAAATGTCGCATTTAAAATCTCACTCTCGCAAGTTATCTTCGAATCATAAATCCAGCAATCATAAGAGAAACAAAAGCAATAACAGGTCTTTTGTTAGCAGTTAGCAATCTATTTTTTTAAAAAAGAATATTATATATATGCTATTATAGCATAATTATTTAATGAATAACAAGCAAATAACCAATATTTCGATGAGTTATCCAGTATGTCAAAATCAAAGTTGGGTGAGTTATTGCTAACAATAGCTGAAGATGAACTCATAATTGAACAGCAAAGGCAAATGTTGGCTGGTCTTAAGGATTTCGAGCCATATTCAGCGTTCACAAGAATTGACAGAGAAAATAAGGGACACTTGACAGCCAGAGATATTCAACAATTTATTAAGTAAGAATAAAACTATATATTTTTAACTAAAATTATAGGGAAAACGGTAGGAAAGTATTCTTAGAGAGTGAATGCAATTACTTGATTAAGTATTTTGATTCAGAATTCAATGGTCAATTGAACTATACAGAGTAAATTTAATTCAATTTAATTAAATTGATGTAGTTTCATGCAAATTATGCTGCCTTGTGACGATGCATACTTGAGAGCAGCTGCTACCTAAAGATAGAGCAAAAGAATTCTTTCTACTTAATTTTTACCTTAAACTGTTGAGCAAAGTTTGTCCTTACTGTTGGAGAAGTAAGAAAATTTCTTTAATAATTCAACAATATAGTGAAATTAATTTCCACTTGATAATTGAACAGTAAAAGAAAGATCTTGAAAATTGTCCAGATTTTAGTGCTAGAAGAGCATTTAAAGCAATTGACGAATTGTAGTACAAGTTTATTAACGAGGCTAACTTAAAAATATTCTTGAGAAAGATGGGTCATTAAGTAGTCAAGAAAGAAACTGTAAGTATCTTAAGAAGGCTAGATCTTGATGGAGATACAAAGATTTCATTTCAAGAATTTGCAGAAGGTATTAAGCCAGTCTCACCTGGGATTATTCCAAAAGAATTCAGAGACAGTGTAATATTAAACAGTCCACTAAAATCAATGAAGAAAAATGAAGCAGATAGAATCTTATAATCTGGAAAGAAATCCTCAAGCAAGAAGTCTAGACCTAGATCTGCTGACAAAACTTCTTCAAGTTACAAGAATAAATAAAGAGATGTTTCTGCGAACAATACAAGCCAGTCATTTTATCAAGGAAGTGGTGGTGACTCCCCTAATAAATCAGTAACATTTAGTCAGAATGTAAATGTCAGAGAATTCGGAAGAAATAATTAAGTCTCGCCATAAATTGATAGATCTACCATCAGAGTATAGGAAAATAAGAGTCCTATGAGATCAGGCACTAAATAATCTTAATTGAGTGAAAGTTTTATGCAGACTCCATATCAACACCGAGAGTAAAGAATAATTAATATTTTTAATGAGTAATTGAACACAAACCTAGAATACTCAGGAACTTCCCCAATGAGAATTTTAAACACAAAACCTCAAGAAACGTAATAGACACTTTAGGCATCAGTATTTGCTCTTCCTAATGTTGATAGAAAACTTGATTTAACATAACAATCACTTCATTTCTCTCCTCTTAAATCAACATTGAATTCATTTACAGGAAGTCAGATTCCATCCAAAGCGAAATAGGAGATTGTAAAAACTATGGTTGATTAAGTTTATTTGGAAAAAGAATTGGAAATTATTAAAACCGAGCTAGCTAGAGTTCAAGAATTTTCATGCATGGCAGCTTTTAAAGTATTTGATTATCACTAGAAAGGATTCTTATCTATATCTGAGATGCAAGACTCTGTATAAGACCTTCTTGGACCCACTGCTGCTAATCATCTTAATGAAATTAATCTTATCTTCAAGAGATATGACCAAGACAATCACTCCTTATTATGTTATAATTTAATTAAAATTTAAGCATTTTGTTATTAAAATGATGGCTAATTAAGTTTCCAAGAATTCTGCAAGGTCTTAATGCCTTTAGATGTGTATTTGGGCGTTTAAATTTCAGAAAGACAAGATATAAGACTTAGTACAGATGCTTTAGATGTTTTGAGAAGATTAACGAGAGCCCATTTGAATATTGAATAATCACACGAATACTTAAGATAAAGACTTATTAAGGTGCTAGATCAAGAAGCTTCTTCATTGTAACAAAGTTTCCAAGAACTAGATAAAAACAACAAGGGATACTTGAGCATATATGATGTTGAAGACTTAATAAGTGAGTATAAGAGAGTGAGAGCAAGTGAAGTTGTAAAGGATGCCGAGTTAGTAATGGCGATGTATGATAAGTCATCGGAGAGAAGAATCAATTTGAATAAATTTGTCATCCAGTTAACACCCTTAAGAAACTATTGAAATAATAAGTATGCATTACATTTATAAATTATAACCAGTGAATTTAAATTTTATTCAACTCTAATAAATGTTTTATTCATTTTACAATAAGATATCTAAGAAAAATGAAAATAAATCAATCTTATTGTAAAATATACTTTGGATTATCAAGATTACTCTATTTCTGCTTAAATTCAATTTTCTATGTGATAACTTTCATCAATAAATTTTTGTTTTCTTTATCTAATAATTTTTCATCTCTTGTGGAGGACATTGCCTTTCTTTTATATTGAATTTTAGGCAATTTTCTTATGTATTTCATTTTATTTTATAATTTAAAAATTAAGATGGTATTTTTAATCTAATCATAAAAAATTATCATAATTAATCTAATTTTTTATTTTAAATAAGTATAATTAAATTATATGCACATAAAAATGTTAATATGTGAGATAAAAAGTCATTATTCGTTTATTTAACTATAAATTTTTATGCATATATTATTTTCATTTTTTAATCGATCTAAAAGAATTCTTTAAAATTTTAACTTGCAAGACTTACATTAAGCATTGACTGAACATCATTTTGATTAAATTAAGTTTAAACAATAGCCTAGTGATTCTTATTCATATTATCTTAGAGAAATACTGTTTTAGTTTTTAGGAGTTTATCACTCATTTCAGGTAATGTACCGAAGTATTTATTATTAGCTTGAAAATTTCTGCTTGTTTTAAATCCAAGACTCAATCCCTATTCATTGATATTTCTTGAAATAAATCCATTTGATTTATTTTTATCGATAAAATCTTGCTTTTTTAAATAATTGGTTCTGTCTTGAGATATTTATCTAAATGTCTTGGGAAAGAACACTCTCTCTTTATCATCGTTTAAAATGGTAATTGTAAAAGAAATTAAAGAATTAAACAGTATTCTTGGACATTTGCCTAATTAATTCTCCAAGCTTGAGTGTTGGATTGATTACTTTATTAGTTTTCTGCCTTGAAAGTATTAAAATATGCCTCAATTAATTAAATTTTCTTGCAATTTATTTTTTATATACTCATAGTTGAATTGCTGCATTGTCTATTAATAGAGTGATTCTATTGTTGCTTAAAGCTAGATGGCAGTTTATCATATCTTGGATGTAGGGATCTATTAACTAAAAATGAACCATTATGTGAGTTAGATCGATTTGGTAAACCAGGAGACTCTGGTTAAGGCATTATTTTCAGCATAGAAATGCTAATATTTCTGTAATTTGGGGCATCTTAATTTATTTTTCTCATTTATTAGTGCTTTATATTGTTTTTCAGCAAAAGCTTTCCAGTTTGCTAATCCATTATATTATTATTTTATACTATATAAATGATTTTACAGCCTTGATATGTTACTTGAAATTCTTGTGAAGTGAATTATAATGAAGAATATATTTTTTTTGAGAATAGATTTGAACATGTATTATAGAAACTAAATTTAACTTTGCAAGGATATGTTGAATCAGAGTGTTTAGCGTGTTGCTAATATACCCTTCGCTCTTTCTATTGAACATTATGTATTGGAGATTATTTGTCTCTTCATTCTTTTGATGATCAAATGTCGTCTCCTAGTAGGTCCATGACTTCCTTCATGAAGTCGTCGTTATCTGGGTCTTCTTTATATTTGATGGCCATATCTAGTGCTTCTCTGAATATCAAGACTACATTGGTGCCGTCTGCTGCACTCACGAAGTTGAAGGGTACTCCAAGATCCTCCACGAATTTATATTTTCTTTGTGTAGCTCTCTCGTCAATATCAATTTTATTGGCAATTATAACCTAAATAATATTATAAATAGTTCTAAGAATATTCTATCAATAGTCACTTATATGATAAAGATTAGCAACTCAAGATGATCAAAAATAGTAACTTAAATTTGAAATTAATATAATTTAGTCTTTTATTTTTAAAATTATCTCAACAACAACAAAAAATCATCTAAATTATTAAAATTAGCTGGGAATTTAAATTTTTTTCTTTATTTAAATGTTTTATCTAAAATAAATGAAAATTCTAAAAAACAAAATTAAAAACAAATAAAATAATAAGTAATATTTTTAGGGCATTAAATGATAATGCATGGAATTTTAGGGCATTAGTTACGCATCTCTTTGTACCATCCCTTCAAGTTTTGGTAGGTAACTTTTCTGCTTGCATCAAAGACCAAAATTGCTGCATGTGCTCCGAAATAATAACTTAAGATTCTAAAATTTGTTTGAAAACTTCACAATTTTATCAGTCTATAGATATTACTACTTCATAAAATGTGCAAGGATCATTTACAGTTTTAAAGTTGAAATATATTAATATTATCACAGATTTTAAACCTTTGTCAGTTTATTTCATTGTTAAATTTAACTAACTAATAACTTGGGTGCAACTCATTGAAAGATTCTTGGCCAGCTGTGTCCCAGATATCTGAAAACGTTATATGAATATTAAAATATATAAAACTGATTATGAGACAATATCTCTTTAATTACTAGAACACTTACCCACTTTGTATTCTTTGCTGTTACTACCAAGATCCCCCCCCAGACCCCCCGGTCCCCCCACCCCCACTACCCCCCCATACCCCTCCCCACCCCCATTAAAATATCCCATTTCATATCAAATTTTGTATCTACAGGGTGTAAATCGATCTCCTTCTTGACATCTCGATTATAGTTTATGAAATATAAATTGAAAAACTTTTTCATATTATTTTTAATGAAAGTAAAATTTTTATATACAATGATACAAAAATATTTTTTAAAAATTTTTTGTCCCTTAAATCAACTTCATTCGACATAATTCGAAGAAATAGTATGAGTAATTTTTTAAGTTTTTTTTTTCTGCATTTTTTAAAAATGATAATGGATAAAATTGTTATAAAAAAATGCAGAAAAAAAAAACTTAAAAAATTACTCATACTATTTCTTTCAATTATGTCGAATGAAGTTGATTTAAGGGACAAAAAATTTTTAAAAAATATTTTTGTATCATTGTATATAAAAATTTTACTTTCATTAAAAATAATATGAAAAAGTTTTTCAATTTATATTTCATAAACTATAATCGAGATGTCAAGAAGGAGATCGATTTACACCCTGTAGATACAAAATTTGATATGAAATGGGATATTTTAATGGGGGTGGGGAGGGGTATGGGGGGGTAAGGGGGAAACTGGGGGGGTTTGGGGGGGGATCTTGGTAGTAACACTTTGCCATTAACTGTGGTGTTGTGTCTGTACATAGTCAAGGCATGTGTAGATGATGTCCTCTCCTCACTATAATTTACTTTTTATAAAACAATTCACATAAGTATTTCAAGTTTATTGAATATATTTAGAATGTTCTCTCTCTCTCTTTTTTACACTCTAGTTTCATAATTCTATATTCTTTAACACTTACTAGTCATTCAACAAGAATCTCTCTGTAAGCCTAGAACAAATGTATTATATTTTTATGATGAAATTTACTTTGATTTTCCTACTGCTGAGTCCCCCAAGAGAATCAATTTTAGGTCGGCAAGGGGAATTTCCTTAGCTTTTTGAACTTTCTTGTCTAGGTTCTCTAGTGTCTTTTATTTATCCATTTCTAATTTAATAAAAATATTGCTCAAATCATATATAAGTCACAGAAAATATATAAATGAAGTTAATAGTATGTGAAGAATATTACAATTTTTGTTTAATTTTTGTATTTTAATAGTTAATTTGAATTGAATAGCATTTTAAAACTCATTCCTAGTAGGATGTTTATTATTTATATTAAAAAATATTACAACTTTAAAAATGATGCCCCCTAACTTCGCAAACTTAGACCCCAATCTCTTGAAATAGCAGTCCTAGATGCTTGGTGGCATGAGTGATGAACAGCTTAAGGCGTAAATGGACAGAGCTAAACAATTCATGCCAGGTATGGCTGGTATGAATTTGTCACCTGAAATGATCAGATAAGCAACTCAAGCCATGAATAACATGAGTCCTGATCAAATAGATCAGATGAAGAGAATGGCTGCTCAATAATAATTTGGAGCAGGCGCACCCAACATGGGAGGAATGCCTAACAATTAAGCAAACAATGCAGGTGGTTTCACTAATAACACCTAATAGTAATAAAAATGGGGAGATAACTCTCAACCTTAGAGCAAAGCCAGTAGCAGCATTAAAGAATTAAATGAAGCCAATAAACTCAAGGAAGAAGCGAATTAGTTTTACAAGGAACAGAAATACGAGAAAGCATGCGAAAGATACTATGAATCTATTAACTCTATCAGATTCAATGACAGTTTGAAGAACAATGCTGAAGCCAGACAAGTAGAAATTGCTTGTCGCTTAAATGTGGCTTTGTGCAAATAAAACCTCAATGAGTATAATGTAGTCATTGATCAGTGTGAGCAAATACTAGAGTATGAGCCTAAGAACTGGAAAGCCTCTTTTAGAATAAGTAACGCGATGTACCTACAAGCAAAGCAAAATAAGAGCAATGGCGGAACAATAAATAACATCAGAGCTATTCATAATTATGCTAAGAAGGCACTTGATGGAAATCCAAAAGATTAGAAAATCATGGATTTCTATAGCGAAGTCAAAGTTAAATATGACGAGTATGTTGAGAAACAGAAGGAAGAAGAATAGAAGGAGAGCTAAGAAGAAAATAAACAAGAAATATAAACTAATGATAGTGAATAAATCAACACCAGTATTCCTTCAACTACATCGACATAGAGTTAACCTCCGATTTAATTGAGTAATCCATTGGCAAATTTGCCAGAAGAAGAAAAGATAAACTTAATTAAGCAGGGAACAGAGCGTTTGAATAGCATGGATGATCAGCAGTTGAAAAATATGGTAGACGCCATGAAAAACAATAAAGAATAGATGAAGTAGATGTATCGTGGGTAGGGGATGGAAATGAGTGACTAGCAGTTAGAGATGATGACAAACATGATGTCGCCTGAGATGCTTAAGAATGCTAGTTAAATGATGGCTTCCAATCCTGATCTCATGAAAAATGTCAGTCAATAAATGAAAAATAGTAATGTGCAGCAAACAAGCACAAATAATAGTAGTAGTTAACCTAGTCAATAGACCAAAACTAGTCCCTGAAAAAATTAATTTTTATATTAATCCAGTAGAAGAACAGAAGGAAAGACAACCAGAAGAATAAAAGTAGAACAGTTAGTAACTATAACAACCTAACCCTTAATAAAATCAACAGCCCTTTAACCCAATTATGATGAATGCATTCGGAGGAGCAAACAACGGAGGAGATATGATGGGAATGATGAATAACATGATGAGTAACCCCATGGTTCAGCAAATGATGCAGAACCCAGACATGATGCGATAAGCAGCTTAAATGATGAGTGGTGGTCAGGGTGGAGCACCAGGCTCACTCGATCCAAACGCCATGCAAAACATGATGCAAAATCCTTCTATGAAGAACTTACTTGGCAACCCAGACATGATCAATTCAGCACTATCAATGATGAAGGACCCTGCTATGATGAACATGATGAAGCAATAAAATCCTAATTTGAATGTTGACATGATGGTGAAAGCTCTGGATGTACTTGCAAAATGCGCGAGTGCCTACAGAACAGTAAAGAGCGCCTGGTCTAATGTGTTTGTGAGACTGGCTGTCTTTGGTATCTTAGTCATCATTATATCTTACTATTTTGGATGAACTAGCTTGTCTAATAAATATTCTTACTTAATTTTACTTATAAATAGTCGACTAAGAAAAATCTACAACTTTCAATGTATCATAATACAAAACTCTCAATTGTATTATTGAAAAGCTAATATAAGAAATATTAAATCATTAGTTGCCTAATGATATAGATATAGCATCTTCATTACTAATAATTAGCTTTTATTCCATATCAATTGAATGAGGCAATGTACCAATAGCATTTATTAAGCTTTAGTTTTGATCTTAATTATTAATGATTCTTAAATCTTAGTTTTAAAAGCTTGTGATATCTCCTGAATTTCTTGCACTATTTTCATTGTTATTTTTCAATTTCAAAGTACTATATCTTTTATTATCCTGAATTTTATAAGGAAGTTTTTACTTTGAGAATAATTAGGGGTTATGTTACTATTTGCAGCTGATATCAAGTATTATTTGGTTATTTGTATTGTTTAAAGATTATAAGGTATCTTAAGGTATTTACCATATAGTCATACTTTATGTTCTTGAATTCTTAATTTTGTTGTTTTACATTTTTGAATTATAAGTTGTTTCTTAAGTGACTAAAGTTTTCAAGTTTTTCCTTCTCTTAAAGAGCATCATTTTTGGGCTAGTGATATGTTGCTGTCTCATGGTGTCAATAGTAGCATTTTATTGATGAATAATTTAATTGTTTGCTTTAAATCTATTAGAAGTGGCTTGGCTAGTATTAGGTCTCTTTTTATTGTTTATTATTATCCTTGGGTTTAGATTGTTTATTTTGGCCATTTGCCATTACTGTTGCTAGTTCTTGACATTACTTATAGTTTTTAGATGGATTTGATTTGGGTCCTTAATGGTAGAAAAATGTGAAGGTGACGATTTCCCAGGACTATGACCATATGCTGTTTATGCACCACCTATCAAAAGCATATCATTAAACATATACTTGAAAGTGCTGTTCTCTGCTCCCATTTAATCATAGTCCATTTGGTCGATGTCTAATTTCTCTAAATGCTTTGATTTAGAAGAAATGTTCTTAGCGACGACTGTAAAATTTTAGTTATTAGATTTATTAGGAGTTAGCAAAAAGTCTTCATTTATATTTTGATTTGGATCTGACAACAACTTTTTTACTTTTACTACACTGTTTTACTGTTTGAAAAGGCTATTTTAATTGTTGTTTTATTAAGTAAATTTGTATATTTTCCCATCTTAAGATTGCGATAAATTTAAGTGGGATTTCTCAGAAATAACTGTTTACTAAGGACCCCAAGCATTCAAATAACTATTATTCATAAAATCAGAATCAGCTCTTTTCCCCATAACTTTATTCTTAAGTTATTATCTCATTCTTACAACCTTGCTGCTAAAATTTGGTTTTGAGACAACTGGAATGTCTTTTTAATTAAGTAGCTTAGGTTGTGTAATTACTATATCTTGTCGTAGTGTGGAACCAGTTTTTGGCCTAGAAGTACTAAAATTCCTTCTATAAGATGCTTGTTAACTCTGTGGTTCAAGTTGAGTGACTGAATTTCTCACAGAGTTTTAACCAGTCTAAATAATACGCTTATACTTTTGAAACATCATGCTCATTTATCCTGGAGTACTCATTGGTAACTTTCCTCTCTTTATAGCCATTTAGTTCATTTATACTTTCAAGTTTTCAGTTTGAATATCTTAAATGCTTGGCTACTTTAAATTCCGTTTTACTGAAGGTTTCCTGATATGAAACACGCTATCTCTGGTATCTCTTGCTTGTGTGAGTGGTCTCTAGTATTCTTTTCTCTTTGCTAAAGTTTACTTTTATATTTTATCGTTTTCGACTTTAATGACATCTAGTTCTTATAGCTTTCTATTAAGCAGTCTGCCATAGTAAGAATTACAAAAACTCTCATTGGTTTGCAAAATAGTGTCCTCATTTTACACACTACTATTATTTTGTTCATGTCTTTGACTGATATTAAAACCTTAAACTGGTAAGGAATCATCAATAATCTGCTTAATAAGCTGTCTATTTTATGTCCTACTAATCATCATATTGTTGTTTAATTGATCGTTTTAGAGTTTAGTTTAAAACTCAATTGAAAGTGATTTCATATTCAGAATCTCATTTCTATTCTTTATAACAGTCTAAAACTTGTTATTTTAGATTGTTTAGCTACTTAGTGATTGACTTGGATATAACTTTTAATTTAAGGGATCATTTCTATCTTAAAATTACAATCTTAACTATTACAAATTCTTCTGCTTATTTTCTGATGTTGTAAAATTGAAATTAAATTAAGTATTTTGCATTAAATCTGGTAATGGACTCTAATTGGTAATTTATCTTTAATTATGAGTTTTGTTGAAATTTCCCATTTCTTTATCAAATGGTGTTAATTTATCAAATTCAATGGCCTGCATAAAAGAAGCCTCTTTCTCCTCCATTAAGTTATCTTTGATCTAAATATTTATTGAGTGATTCTTTCTGTGTTATTTATTCTTTTCATTCTTCTTATCGATACTTTAAATAGTAGCTTGTCTCATCATATAATGTCTTTTATTTAACGCTTTCTCAAGTAAATCTAAATCTTAAAACCCCTTTTTGTTTATTAATTCATCTATATCATCAATTAAAGCCAAGTTTTCTTAATCTATTTCATCCTATTTTAACTTTATAATTGGTGGTACGAAGTTTAATATTGTAATTTTTAAATCCTTAGGAGATAAGGAGTTAATATAATAACTATGACCAGGAGGTGAAATTTGTTAAATTTCAAATTTCAGTTCTTGCTCATATTTGTTCAATTGAATAGTATAAGTTTCCCCTTACTTTAATATTTTGAAATGCTAGAGTTTATCTTAAATCATTTAAGTTAAACTATCCATAGATATTTGGACTTTTTTTGATTTTTTAAGAGAGATTGAAATTTCTTCAGCTGCTTGGCATTCATAACTGTAAAATGTCAAGTCCAGATTTACACAAAGTGGATCTCCACTTTTACATTTCAACTATTCATAAATCTTTTATGGAACTATTACACAATCAGAATCTGAATTTTCATCTGTAGTTATCTGTCTGACATGACAAATGACTTCATGCTTATTATTCTATAGGTTTTCATCCTAAACATCCCGCTTAATACTATCTTAGTAATTTGAATCAGATTAAGCAATTTGCTTTCGATACATGTGATTCATGTTGACATTGAAGAATGTGCGAGTGTCACTTACTCTAACAATCAATAAATTCTTTTTATAAAGAGACATCGCAAAGTCATGTTGATCTTTATCCATAATCAATCTTAAGAAAGTGCTTGGGATAATTATACCATCCCCATAATTCATATGAGCTTGAGACTTAGTATAAGCAAGCGATTTTGAGAAAATTCTTCTGTATTACTAGTCTAGGAGATAAGTTGGTATGGGAATCTGCTCTAATTTATTGAATTTATTATCAGATGATTTATTTTGTAAATGTTTTTCAGGGTGCAGTTGAAACTGTAACATCTAAGCAACAGTAAGTTTAGTTTATTATTTTATGTTGCCGAGGAGACGATTAATGGTGTGATTTACGAAAATTTCAGTCTATTGATCTTATTATTGCTTTTATGAGTTATAAATGTGAGATTTTATGGTTTCATGGAAGGAATTATTGAGTCCAGGTTTTGTACCCACTGAAGTTGCATTTTTCATATTTTAATTCTTTTATAATTACTATTTTAAAGAGTCCTTTTACCAAAAATATTAAAGAGTATGTAAGTGAAAAAGAGAACAGATTCAATGTAAATTAATTGAAGTTTAAAGAAATAAATATCTGAGTTTTGTCCAATATGCTATTTATTCAAAACCATGAGAATACTATGGCAAAGAATATCAAAATTATGATGATAATTCCAAATCTCTTGCATGCTTTCTTAAGCTTCTTCTTCATTTTCTTGAATCCCTTTTTCCCTAATTTGTGATGATGATGGTGACCCCCATGAGAGCTGCTGGAACTTTTGCGTCTGTGATGATGAAGCAATGGTTGCTAATTTGAATGGATTCCTACCAGAGGTGGGGCTGAATAGTGTACCTGAACTTGTGGCTGCTGCTGATAAGTCATGGGCTATTGTTGTGAATATGCTTGAGGCTGGAAGTAAGCTGGTTATTGTTGATATTACTGGGGTTGCTGCTGATATGCCAATGGCTATTACTAGACAGGTGGGTAGAATTACTGAGGTTGTAACTATTGATTCATAATACCATTACCCATATTTTTTGGTATGTTAGGTGTTTATAAAGCTATTTTTTTAATTATACAACAGACAACATTTATCAATTGTGAAGCTGATAATTTATGTGTTGTTAGTAAATTATTTATTTATTGGAAATTCAACATTAAGTTGTTATTTTTCTTAAAATTTCATATATTTTATAAATTATTAACTCTATTTAATACAAATTAATAATAGTAAAAATAAATAAATTTAATGCTATGTTTATAAAATTAATTTTATTAGTAGAAAGAATTTAGGCTTTAAATTGACTGGATTCTTTTCAGGATCGTAGTAATTCATTTTTGAATGTTTATTTTATAATTATTTAAATTAATGCTCTTATAATTTATTAATCATTTCACAAATAAATCAAATTATATATTGGTTGACATAAAATTTAAAGAAGTAGTTATGATTTTAATATTAATCAATATTTAATTTAAATATTTAAATTTTAAATGAATTAATTTTGTAGAAATTAAAAGATCTATGTATGTGTATTTATAATGTAAGAAAGATGATTTTTACTTTATATTTTAAATTTTTGTTCATATAACTGGCAAGAAAAGTTTAAACTCAAATAAAAGAGAGAAAATCAAATGATAATTCCTGTTTGTTGAAAAAGAAGTTCATGAGATTTCAAAAGTAATATAAAAATCAAATAATACTTAATCTAATGATTTCATTTACTAATTGTTAACAAGGCAGATTAATTAAATTTAAAATATTCAATTCACACCATTTAAACTCTAATAGATCATCATTATGTTTTAAACTATAATCATTTGACCATCAACAAGTTAAACTCAAATAAAAACTTTAGAGGTCATCATGTAAAGGACATATTTAGGTTTCTTATATTTATAAATCTTTGTAATAACTTTAATCTTAAAATTAACTCGACTATGAGCTATTTTTATAATGTTGTAAATGAAACTGATGATTAAATTAAGTATTCTTAGTGTATTATCTAATTAAAGATAGATAATATGCTATAAATCAAAATGAGGAAGAGCTTACAATAATCATAATAATTGCAAAGATAATTACGAAGGCAAAGGAAGAGCCGAGAAAAATGAAGAAACACTTCTTTCTTCTGGCTAAGTCCTCTGGTGAAAGCATGTAATGGCCATGATGGATATCAATATGTCCGTGATGAACATCAACATGTCCATGATGTCCTTGATACCCATGATGACCATGATGGTGTACATCATAGTGATGAACTACATGATGTGGAGGTTGATTCATTAAGAGTGGTTAGTTTTGAGGAGCAATATCCACATTGGCGTATGCTGTTGTTTGAGGTGGAGGGTATTGATAAGCTGGCTGTTAGTACATTGGTTGTTAATACATAGGTTGCTGGTATGGCTCCTAGAAAACTGGAACTTACATATTAGGATCAACTTGCTGTTGCTATTGTTGCTGTAGTCTTTATTGCTCGTCGTAGTAGGAGTAGCTGTAGTTTGGCTGGTTAGGGTCTTGTTCTGTCATACTTCCTTTATTTTCAAATCTTAATATTAATTATAATTATGGATATACAAATAGACTTAAGATATAAATTTCCTTAATAATTAGAAACTGTTTTGAGTTTATAGTAATTAAAACATAATCATAACATATCATATTCATTTGAATACTAAAGCAAATTAATTTTCCTATTATTGCCATCTTGCATATTCTTCTTATTTGCAAAGTTGATTGGTGTTTTTATTTTGCTAGATTATTAAGAGAAATCCATAGCTGAAGTGCGGTTTGTATTAGAATAAACGTTTCTGTTAACTCTTATCCTAAGGGAGTTAGTGACACTCAGAACCCAAAAGATGTTTTTATGATTTTATTTGTAAGTTATGGAAGAGCTATCTAGTGATACCTTAAAAAAAGGCAGGTAAATATTTTTAAATTTCAACCAAATTTAAGTTAGAAATCATTAATCAAACAAAAATCTGTTTTTTATTTCTACCAAAAATAATAAGACTCCAACTATATCCTACAATTCAAATCACAAAACACCAAATTAGGGGTTTTGACTGCTGTGCCCACCATTAGTACTTCCTCCACTGTTTCCCTCATTCATAGAGTTTAATCCAGCATTAAACCTGTTCTTCTTTATGAGATCTCTAACCATTCTATGCTTTCTAGAGGTCCCTACACCTTAGCTTATTGCAGACTTATCTTCATATGAGGTTTGATTAGTGTTACTAATACTTAATGTTGTTTGCTTATTGATAGACCTTAAACTTTGATTCTCTAAAAATTATTTATACCTTTTCTGCTTCATTTTCTATTCATCCTCATCGATTTATCTCTACTTCCTCTTATCTTCAATTGCTTAGAGTTTGGAATTAAGAATATCCTAACGAGTCCTCTCTATTTAGTCCAAATACGAAATTCTTTGTTAAATCTCTTTAAGTTTGCCAATCTTTTAGTCTTAATTATGTGTTTACTAAAAGGATCTGGTCAATGAGCCCATAGATTCTATAAAATCGTTGTTTCTGCCTCTAATTCTAATAACTACTTTATCTTCGACATCCAAGACATCGATAGTGTTCAAATTTAAAGAACTTGAAATAAGTTCCTAACCGAAATACTTCCCTGAAAGAGCCTTATTTTTGGCATAAATTCCTTGGTGATTAGTTGTGGTTTATGGTATACTCAGAGAGTTGTAAATAGGATTAGTATTAGTACGGTCAGGTAGAGCTATTAAGTTTGTCTGTTTCATTTTTGGTGTGTCGATATTACTGTTAACATGCAATTCAGATAAAGATATCTACTTTCTCATTGAATTTTTAGTTTATATTAGATTGGGTGACGACAAGTTTATATATGGTTGCTGCTATTCATTTTTAGGATCTATAAATTGCTTTACTATTGGTGATGCGTTTTGAAGGTTTTTCAAAAGTTCAACTTACTTAACATAATTTTCAGCCTCTTCAATTCTTTCAAAGTGACTGCAGGGTAGATAAAGAGTACATTTTGGACATCTAAAGTGATGTATAAGTTTTAATTAAAAATTTTTCTCCTCGTGTTTAAACTTATCTTAATTAGACTCTATCGATTGATATCTATTATTTTTCAAGATGCCTTAAATGGGGGTACTTTCTTGAGAGGATTTTCTGATTTAAGGTAACTTAAGCATATCTGAGTTCTTTCTTTGCATTAACTTACTTGGATCCTAGATAGCGAAAGAATTATTTGATAAATATTTTGATTCAAATTTTGAACTCAATTATTAGTCACCTAGTTTATAGTATAATTTATCCAGTTCTTTTTATATAGTTTTATCTTCTTACTTTAACTATTCATATTAATCAATATTTTATAAATTGTTCTTGAGTTTTGCTTTCTATTATTTTAATTGCTTCATTTGATTTTCTATTAACTCAATTTTCTCTTATAGCTGCAATCCTTTGTTCTTTTTTACTTTTATTATTTCATTCATATATGAAAACATTTTTGTGGGACTTCTAAGTAACACTTATGATTTGATTAAGCTTAAATTGACTTTTGGATTTTGATTAACTTTTCTACAATTCTTAGCAAATTTTAAAGTATTTATTGTACTATCTAATCCTTCAGCGTCTTGCCTTGCACAACAGACAATATCTATATTAGAGTTACCATTCAGGTAATCCTGTAAATATCTAGTCATGATAGATTCCCTATATGGAACATATTTCTTCTATTATTCATTCTAAGAAGGTTTTAAAGCTTATATAACATTCTTAAATACTATTAACGAATTGAACAACTTGAAACCCTTATTTTACCTACTCTTATCAACATTTAATGAAGTTAAATTCTACTTATCATTTGATTAGAAATCTATCAATTTCATACTTGACCTTTAAACAGTTTAATGCTTTGTATTTGACACTTCAATCTCAAAGTTAAAAATGAAAGTAGATAATTGTTTGACATTTTAGCCTTCACTAATTTAGTTACGTTTATCTATAGATTTAAGAGATCTTTTTAAAAGAGCAAAACACTCTATGCTATTTTGCACATGATACTCTGTTAAACCTTTCAAAAACACTTGACCATCTAGTTCTTTTAACTCTAGTTAACAATCTTAAGAAGCTTATTCCTAGAGCAAGTCATAAAATTGTTCACAGTAGAGTAGTATTGAAGAACAAAAGACTTTGCATTTTATATCTGGGTTTTCTAATTCTTTGTCAGATACAGCTTGAAAGATATCCTAGATTGACCTTGGTATCATTCCATGAGATTCACTGAGTACATTTTCATCTATTTATTTACCTCTACATTTTTTTACTTAAATTTTTAAACTTACTGTAGCTGTAATTTTAAGTTTTAAACTTAGTTTTTTATCGAAGTATCCCAGTTATCGCCTATCATTGAGTATGATTTGCCACTTTAACTCTCTCCAAATGTCATAAGGATGTAATTGTAACCGTCTGCGACTACCTGTTTAACTCTATCCTTATAGAAGACATATAGTTTCATTTGATTTTGTTTGTCATCCAAGTCGTCACAAAATACCCTATCGAATTATACTTTTAAATCTTTCCTAGCAATCGGATTCTTTATTGACATATCAGTCCTTTATTATTAATCACTTCTGATCAAAGTCACTTCATCCTATTAAAATAATCTTATAAAATAAGTGTGAATTACAAAGTCAAATTTTAGATTTATTGGCAAAATAGCTCCACTATCCAAATGATTCAAGGGTTTAACTCTTAAAACAGTCCTTATGTGATTTATTTCAACTGTTTACTTTACAGTATCTTCTATCTTTGATTCATTTTTTTCTTCTTCAATAGACTTTAATTGCGCTTACTATACACTTTATTTTTGCTGTGCTTTTTGCTTTGTCACAATATTAAACTATACTTTCATTTTATTATAATAGCATAAATTTATAAAATAAAATAATTCCTGGTTATTCAAAACATAAGCAAAATTATAAATGAAATCATAAGATCATTACATTCTTTATTAATTGTTTTCTATGGTTGCTATGGTTACATATTTTTAAAGACTTTCTCTTTAATTCTCATTTTCAGCAATTATGCTATGTTGATTTTGCTCTATATCATAAGATGACAAATTACTTTCTAATCCAGGATTTACTATAACTATGAAATTATTTTGAATAATTTCTGTTTCGCTATCAAGACTATCAAAAGCATTCTAAGAGTTTCTTTATTGATCATTTTAAATTTCTAGTGCTCTGATATCTTAAGAGTCAAGTGAGTTAAAACACAGCTTTTAATGTGCATTAGTTTTCAATTAAATCAAATCTAATTCTTAAATCATACCTCTTTTCGCTTGATTCCTGAGTTGAAACTCTCCAATTTCCAACTACAATTTATCATTACTTCTTTTAAATAACTCTATGCTTACCAATGGAGCTAATAATTGGCTATCATTAAAATCAAGTCTATGATCATTCAAAATATTATAATACAAAAATGTAATTAGCGTAGAGTCAGAATCCTAACTTAAATTATCATCCCATAAGTTATGCTTTTAGTCTTGGAATATCAATCTAAAAAATTATTAACTGATTTATATTAACATACATCATAGTAAGAAGGATGATAAATTAGAATGTAGATTCGACTACATAAATGTGTGCCATTTGACTTTCAAAACCATGATATATTTTTTAGCATTCTATCGTGAACAAAGTAAAGGCGAAGAACACAGTCATTCTCATGAAAAATCTACAGTATTTACTTAGTTTAGATTATTAAAATTACTAAAGTTTGTATAGTATGACTTCCACATTGTGACTATGGTTTTCATAAGTGTAAATTTATGCATTGCGATTTATATAATATTCAAGAATTATCTTAACTTTCTTTAACTTCTCACATAAATCTCTATTGTTAGTCAAGCTTCTTATTAAAATGTAGCTTTACATTACTACAATTACAATCACTTAATTTAAAATAGTAAAAAAAACATGAACACCCTAATATATATATAAACTTTGAATGTGCAATATAGTTTGAGTAATAATACCAATTTGCTGCTTTGTCCTCAATTAATTTAATATTCCCAATAAACACATGACAAGAACAATCTTCCCATTAAATATTGTCCTGTTAACTTTCTCATAAACACTTCGATACCCACTATTATTCAAGTATATCACTAAGAACAGCATCGATAAAAATATTCCTTCCAAAAGCTCAAAAGAATTCAAACTTCTTTTACAATTATTATCTGACATGTTGAATTTTTATTGTTGAGATTGGGGTTCTGAGGTGCCATCATTATGAGAGATATAAATGAGGCAGTTAGCTGATAAGTGAGACAGTGAAAATGTTGAAGCCATTTTCACTACTAAAATTACTATGTGCAATGTTGTTAGATTTGATAAATTGTACTACTCCAAAAACAGAAATTTTTCAATTTAATTATCAAAAAATTAAGGTAATTTAGAATTTCATAATACTAATCGGGGTGTTATCTTCTGTAACTGAGTGTATTAAGGTTGTTTCTTTGAAACCTGAAATCAAGTGAGTAATAAATTTTCTTTGCTAATATAATCATCAAATACACTAAAAGCATTAATGTCCATCCCTAAAATAAAAAATGCTATAAATATGATAAAAGTACCATTGAAAAATCCATAATCACATCTTATATATGAAAGTAATCATCTATCCTTGAAATTATTGCGAAAAAAGAATTTAATATGAAAGTATTATAAATATAATAATTTGAAGAAATTTATATCAGCAATATTGGATTCATTTTAGAAATTTAAATATATTTGTTTTATTTGTTTTTCATTCAATTGACTTAAATGAAAATACATTAGACTACTAGTATTTCAATGAAGTGAATTAAGAAATTAAAACCAATATTTAAATATCTAGCTTACATTAGATTTATTATATTATAATCATCATTTCTTGAGATTATAGTAATTCATGAGTGATGCCACAATCATATTAGTCTTATAGAAATCGCATATTCTCTATCCAAGTTGACTTTGCATTTTATTTCTTAGCATCATTTAGTAAGTAGGAGCACACGTTTTCTAAATCTCTCCAGAACTAATAAATTTAAAAAAAGAATATAGAAAGAGTTCTTCTATTCTTTAAAACATAAAGTTTACGTTTTTCATATGTAGTACAATCGCTGATACGATACAAGCGATAAATAAATACATCCTTAACATCGTTGTAGATTACAGTACAAACCTAGACTGGATTTTATGACACAACTCCCTAGTATAATTTATGAATAGGTCAACTATAACAAAATTATTTTGTTGTAGATAATTTTGTTAAGTTCAATTTGATTTTTCCACTCTGGTCTAAGTCCACGATCTTTCTTGATAATATCAGCTGTGTCATCAAGTTTGTTAGGATTTTTATGTAATGGCTCTTATCTTCTACTTTTCTTATCTTCACGCTTCTTCTTGTCTGGGGAAGGCTAGTCTCTAACCTCCTCTTGTAATTTTTAGAACTAATCTTTATTGTTTAAAATCTATCTGATATCATAAGTGAGTTTCTTCCTTCTGATTTCAGTGGTCTTTGCCTCATCAGAGAATACTATCTTGTGAGCTAGTAAAGTTGCAGCGTCTTTTAGCATACTGTAATAGATTAGTTTGACTTAGTTGGTTATATACTTTTCTTTCTTCAAAATTCTAACGATTTCAGTGAGTGGCTGGTAATCTTTGATCCAGATGTTTCTAGTCAAACTGTAAGCTCTGATTCCAATAGTATATTCATTTAATTCATCATTTTCGGTATCTAATGGATAGAAGGAGTAACGAACATCAGTGACATAGTTATTATAGCTTTTCAAAGTCACTTCCATAAAGAAAATGTCCATAGCATTTTCATTGAACACATGATCTTAGAAGAGTACTTCCCTAAGTGGTTCTTTAAAACTCTCGCAAATTAAAATTACATCACCAGAAGGGTTTTATTGCAAATCTGTTCTTTTAATAAGCTCAGTCCAAAGACCAACAGCTGGGTTTTTGGCATCGTTTAACCCTGAATAATTTAAAATTTCATGATCCATATTGAAGAGATCTGAAGGATAGAAAGTCACAGTGAAGGTGCGCTATGTCTTAATAAAATAAATCTACCACATCCAGCATTCCATTGTTGGGTAAAGTACAACAGTAATGATACAATACTAAATCGGAACTAAAGACTTGAAAACTTTAGGCATCTAAATGATAATCTCATGGTTTGAGGATGTGAGTTTGAGAGTTCTTAAATCATTGGATTAAAAAATTGGCAAATCTTTCTCAATAATAAGTTTATTTCTCAAACTTAGAGTAGGTGGTTCTCTATGATGTTTTTTAGCTTTCATTTAATCCAAACTGAAGGGTAAAGCATTATTGTCTTCATCTTTATTTTACTCATCAATTCGTTTCTATAAAGTTTAATATACTTCCAAAAGCTTGAGTTTATAAACTTAATCACTTTAAATTGGCTGAACTTATCCACTCTCATCTAGTGGTCTAGCAAAATGAGGCAATTTCCAATACAACTAATAGCCAACTTTAGATCTAAAGACAAACAAATTTCTAATGTAATCTTATAAAAGCAAAACTAAGTTAGGCTTTATCATATTTGGATGATCTTAATAAAACTTGAATATATCACTTTAGTAATAGTTAACTAAGTCCTCATAGGAGATTACAGCTTCATAATTTCTACTGTTAAATATATTGAATATGTTTATTTTCCATATTCTAATCTTCTAAAATCTTTTCAAGACTTAAACCCCTGTTCTAAAATTATTTGTGGCATCTTCAAGCACCATATGCTTATTGCCATGCAGAACCTAAGAGTCTGCGTCCTTGGCTTAAATTTGTTCTACATCTAAATTGAATTCAGTGACAGTAACAAGCATCCTGCCGCCTAAATTGTCAAAATAGACTATTCCCTAAAATTATCTGTAGTTATCTTTTTGCATAGTTCTCATTAAATTTTCATTACATATCAGCATGTTAATATAGTTTTACCCAAGGTTTATGTTTTTATCTTTTCTTACGTTAAAATTAAGCTTCAGGTACGATCCATTTAGTTTCTTATTTACTGCTAAAATCCCAATACAAAAAATAACTATTTTTATAATATGCAGCAAAAATAATTTAACCTTTTTGTATTTTTTATTTTAGAATATTGAAGTTAAATTTCCTTTAAAAATAGTAACTATTATAGAAGCGTATGATTCAGATATAGACTCAAATTTTATTGAATAAATTTTCAATTTATTCTTTGGTGTTTATCATAGATTGAAGTTGATTGACAACCATCTTCATTGATGATTAATTACATATTCTAATGATATCTTTAATAGTTTTTTAATGTGTAACTTTCAAATCATAGATATCATGATAAATCGTGTTAAAAGCTTTGATCTATAGTATCGGAGTATATCCCATAACATAGTAATCTATTCTTAAATTGAATGTATTTTTATAGCCATCCTTCCCTGCAATTTGAACTTGACCCAAATATATACCATCTGATTGTGGAAATTTGCTTAAAGTTAAATTGAACATGTTATTTGGATCATTTATATATTCTCTGGTGTTTTCATCTATCAAAAGCTCGGGTTTTCTGTTGCCCTCCACTATTTATATGGTGATTGCTTGGCCGACTTTATCCTCATAAATTGGCTCATAACCATAATATACATTTTCTTTGTCTTAAACGATGCCCTCATTCTAAATCTCTAAACTTATTAATTTATCAATTCGAGTATACTTTTTAAAACTTATTCTAAAGTAAAAAAATAATTTAATTTCCAAAAAATTTATGTTTAAAATTTTTTAATTGAAATAAAGCAAACTTGTAATCATAATTATCAAAAATAATTAAAAAGAATTTTGAAAATTTAATTGACGAGTCTTGGATCCTCATAAAAAGGAAAAATTGGATAATCATAGAATGATGGATCAAACTCCTTCTCCAAGAAATCATCGTAATAAAAAATCATTCGATTCTCTTACTTCTTCTTTTTTATGTTGTCTAGATTCAAATAAATTTTCTCAAACTTATACTATCTCATATCTAACCTATCCATGTCAACTTGTACTCTACAATCGTATATAAACAAGCACTCAGCAAAGAAATTATAGAAAGTAAACCTCTCCCTCTAATTAAATCTCCTTCTAGTCATAAATTCCTTAGCAGACCACTTGAAATTGAACTTCGAAAAGAATCCTTCTAAAGATTCCCAATTAAGATTGAATGAATCATCCCAATTAGTGGTGCTGATCTTTGAACAAACTTTTATCTCGGCGTAAGATTTGTAGTTAGTTTTCTTCTTAGTGAACTTTTCCTGCTCTATATCAATTTTCTCCATTTCCTTTATATCATGATGTTATTCCTGATCGTATTATAGCACATGAGGGTGATGCGAGACAAATTCACAAGGCCTAGCTTTCATTCTTTCAAGCTAGTTAGCTCGCTCTTCATCACTATCATCCCCTGAAAACCTCTTAATTCGTTCGTCTATTAGCATTCTCATGTTCTCATAGTTGCTAGTAATCTTTCTGAAAATGAGAGTCAATAAATAGTAATTTGTTTCTATTTTAATCACTCCCTATTCCAGAAGTTCCTACTCCCAAATGAAATCTTCAACTTCTTATTTGGTTTTTTACTAATCCATTAATTTACCAATCATATCTTCCTTCTCTTAAATTTAGAGTTAGTACTACTAATTATCTTCATCGTTTATTTTCATGTCTTAGTTTTCTTGAATTATCAAAATTGAAGAAAAATATGTAAATTGATTAAATTAATTAAGATGTCAGACTAAAATAAATAATTATACCTATGACTTTAAGTCCTATAAAGTAGGAAGTTGTTCTAAACTTTTTGAAACATATTTCAATATAAACCTTTCACTTTTGGGTAGTATCTTGTCTTGACGAATCTTATCAATTATGTCTAATATATTTTTGCATGTTTTTTTTAATTCGATAAAACTTTTACCAACAAGAATTTAAATGAGTACAACTACTAAAGAAAATACGTCCTATCTACTGTCTCCATATTCAACCTCATCATTGTTTGTTTGATCTTAGTAAATTGTGACAGGCATAGAACCTGCATATAGGTTCACATTTTGAAAAGTCGAGTATTTATAATTTGTTAAGAAAACTTACTAATTGTCAGCATCCTTTACTTTTATAGTTTTGACTGATAAGAATCGATGAATTATACCTACTGAATGAAGTTTGGATACGGTGTCTATTACTATAATCAGAAGTTTTAGATTTAATTACTTGTCATTTTGCATTAAGTACTACCCTAATGAACACTCCCAGTTTAGCCTTTTTACTGATATTGCTTAATTGTTATATGTAATTGCCAAAACCTAATCCGAGTTTTCTGCAGCTTCCATTTACTTTACATAAGACATAATCTTAAACTCCGACCAAAATTCTTGTACTAAGTTAAAATTCTAGTTTAGGTCTTAAAAGCTAAAGTCAGTTTATTTGCCTAGTACTTAATTAAATTTTGCCTCATTTTAGAATAGGATTTACTACTATTCTGACAATTCTAGAATCATTTGTACCTCATGTTTAATGAAATGATTTAAGTTTACTGAAAAACTTAATCTTGCGTCTTCATATTTTTTATCAATGATTTACTTTGGAGCTGACATAATTGTGTCTATATACTGAACACTAGAGTCTTCATTTTGTTATATTAGATTGTTCAATGAATCTTGAGATTAGTCATTTCGCTAAGAAACATCAAAGTTAGACTGATTTTCATTTAAAATATTTTTGGGGTTAGGTCTATTTTGCATAATCTTCTCTATCTAGTTCATAACCTAAAATATTAGAAATTTTATGACTTACTATTTATGGGTAACCAGCCTAGGTAAGAGCATTTTTATCATGGGCGCTCAAGTGAATTAAGAGTAGTTATTTAGATTTGTAGATCTTTTATAGCTTAATCCTGCTGCAAACCAAGCATTTATAGACCCCTCCCTTTTTAAGTTGGATAAATTTACCATCTTTTCGACTATGGGTTTTTAGTGTCTTTTTAACTCAACCCCTGTGTATACTTATTTGCATAAAAGACATTCATAGAGATTTTTTGGCTTTTTAGATTTATTGTTTGCTCGAGCAGTCCTTCAAGCTTACCATCTAATGTAAAATTGTTAATATCTTGAATCTTGTTTGTTGACAATTATCTAAGATTGATTTAGCTGCTCCTCAGTATTTTATGAGTGGCTGCTTTATATAGAATAATTGCTTTTATTTAAGGACTCATCGCTTGAATCAAAATTTGAAGAAAGTGAAGAGGACGATTTCCTCATATTTAATAGAATTTAATTTAAGTATTAGAAAATATAGGCATTATATAATAACTTAAAACATTAAATCAGGGGTCAGGGGAAAACTTTTTGTAAAATTTTATGCTCACAAAAAAAATGATTATTTTGCTGAAAGGTTACACAAAAGAAATTGAAAGGTTGCTAAAAAGGAGTCATAATCCCATTCTATTATTGGTGAAAGGTTCCTTGAAAGAAGCTGAAATGATCCTGATAATTATGTAAGTTGACATAATTTTTATTTTGATTATGTGATTATACATAAATTTATTTTCCTACTTTTTGACAGTCTTATTTATCAATATTACAGTCAATAAGTTAATACCATAAGTATTAATGGAATTGAGGCTTTCGCTACTCATATATAGTAATTTAAATTTAGGTAAGCATACTTAAATTAAACCAATAGAATTTTTATTTTATGTTAATATACATAAATACTCCAATACAATTTATACTTATTAAAACCTATTAATTAGTTAGTTAGCTTTAGTTTATACTATTAAATAGCATGAACATGAATTAAAATCGTGAGGGACCTTAGGCAAATATCACGAACATATATTACAGAACGCTAGATGGGAGCCTTAACACTAAATCAGATTGGTACAATCACCTCAAATACTCACGTAAATTATTGTGTCTAACAAGTATAGTTGGCTATCATCTTCCAAGCTATAAGAAAACAAGCATGAGATTCATTAAAGATGTCCTGGCTTCAAGAAAAGAGTTATTAAAGTCAGCTGATGTCATTTATGTGAACGTACCTAATTATCCAGAATTGGGGGTCCTAAACATATTTAATTATGTCAAGGATGATGAAGTCGTCAATAGATATCTTGGTGTATATGATGGTCCAAAGGACCTCCCTGATAAGCATTTCTTTTATGGGGTCTTGGGAACGCTAAAAAATGAATGGTCGACATAAATAGTTATGTCTTAGCAAACTCAAAGAAATTAAGCGACTGATGACTAACAGTTAGGGGAAACTATAGAGATAAGTTAGGAATTCCTTAAAGAGATTTAATCCGTTCCACATTTTTCTAGTAAGTATGCATAAATTTTTTATGTTTATAGAGCGCAAAGGAAAGGCACTGGCATTACTGAAACAAAAGTCATTGGGGAGAAAACAGCCCAAGAAACGTAAAGGTACGAGATATCTGGTTTTGAAGAAGAATAAAAACAAGGGAACAATTTTTAGTAGACTTAATCGAATATGTCTTTTAGAGAAGAAAATGCAATCATGAAGAGCCCTCCTGGTAAAAGACTTTAATTGTACTGAATTAGTTAAGACTTAATTAAATTAATAATTTAAGTTAGTGTATATTAAAGAACATTAAACTCAGATAAGCATTTTAAGTTAATCCAAACAAAACATCTCACTTTTAATACAATCGTTTATGTTAATTTTCAATATTGAATCTTGAACTATCTAGAAATGTTTTTTGTTTGACAATTTGAATTAAAGATTAATTAAGTCTTTCTTATATTTTTGTTTAACTCTTGAAAAGATGTTTTCTATACAGTTGAATTTTGAAGAGTATGCTGCATTAAATAATAGAGTCCATCCATTTTGTTCCACATACTGTTTAATTATTTTAGAGTGGTGAGCCCTGAGATTGTCAAGGAATATAGTAAGGTTTAAATTTTTATATCTAACTTCTAGATCTTGAAGTACTTAAAGCAAATCATCAGTTTTTATTGACTTTGGTTTTATTCTTAAACATTCCAGTCCATACTTTGAACTAATTACAACAGCAGCTGCCAAAGTATCTAAATTCACTCCCCCTTTTAATAAAACTTGATTCCTATATTTATGAGCCCAAGATTTGTAAGTAATTGAATGAGGTTTAAAAATTGTCTCATCTAAGTACACAATATTTTCCCCATTTTCAATTATTTTATTCAATTGTGTAAAAACTCTTAATAAATCTATTTTATTTACTACTTTTTTAGTTCAGTAAGATTGTAGTCTGTTTTTGTCACTTTGTATTTGATTCCATTTTATTTGAATAATGAGTATAAACTAGAAGTTGAAATTTTAACCTCTGGAAATTTTCTATGAAAAAGCTAAGCTCTTTATAGTATTGATAAAAGCATCTACTCTTAAAGAGTTTATTGTGAAAGAATGTAATTAAGATGTTCTTAAGTCAATTAAACCTTTTTATTTTTTAGTTTTTGGCCTTACATAAAACCATTTTTTAGGTTTTTCAGGACTTTTTATACTTATTTTTCTGAAATATGTAAAATTTAAGATATTTCTTTTATGGTGGCATACACTTTGTATTTTAGTTTATTATTTTTGTCAAAATCTTAGAATTCAAATAAGCTTATAATAACTTGCTTGTAGTTCATTTTTTTACCCCATTATAAATATATTATCAAGTTAATTAATTTAATCAATTTACATATTTTTCTTCAATTTTGATAAATATTGAATATTCCACTTTTAGTAGCTACTGACCTGAGGCCTATTGTATTTAGTGGATTCATGCCCCTTGCAGTATTAATAAGTCCTTCTTTAGATCCTAGAAGTTCTTTATCTATATCATTGTAAGTGTTGGTGTCATTAAATTCGCCTATTTCGTTTGATGATTTTATAGTGTTATAGTCCTCTACTTATATCTATCTCTTGTTTTTAAAATCCTTAACTTTCTGAACTGATTATTAAATTTATATAGCTCTTTCATTGAACTACTTTGGATATTGAATATTAAAGCCAAACATTTTAAGCAGATCAGAAGATAGCTATTCAGCTTTACATGCTATTTAGACATTTTTCTATCTCCTAATTAACCATTCCTTGGCAAGCAGAGATTCTTTGACATCTCTTGGTACTAAGCACCAACCGTTCATTTATCTTCTCAAAAACAAGCATTCTACTATTATTTTTAACTTTAAAGCTGCTCTATCAATGCAATTGTAATCAATGATTTAGAGAGGTGGTAGCCCTCTACGTTTTCTCCTTTCTTCATTCATAATTGCGATATTATCTTCAATTAATCCGGACTTTTTCATTTTCTCAGAGTAATTCAAAGCTTAAAGATTTTACATCAATTTATACTGGCCTATATCTTGCCTAGGTAAGCTGACGAAATGCATTTTTAGAAAGAATTCAAATGGATTGATCTTTCTTGTAAAGACTGGCTCATAAAGTTCATCAGTCTTTATTCTCACTCTCTTAATTGGCTTCCCATGATCATCAATTTATACTATATCTTTGTCATTATCTATCTTCTGCATTAGTTACTCATACATATTGATTTTCTGCTTGTAGCTGTTGAACAGCTAGTCCTTGTTAACTTTTAGTTGCTCAATTGGCCGTAATCTTGAGGCTTAGTTCAATTTTCTGTCAATTAAGTGGTCTGGGTTATTTTCTAGACGATATTTTTCATAATCGAATCTGTCATCGTATTCTATCTCACTTGAGAAATTTAGTAAATCTTGATACTCTTCCTTTACTTCTTTAAGGTTTTAATCGAAATCTTAGACTTCATACATGTTGTTTTCAGAATGCACGAATACATTCAAAATTGATAATTCAAAAAGTTTTTTAACAGTTAATTTGAAGAAGTATGAAAAAGATTTTGATAGTAATATATAAATTCTTTAAGTCAGGGCGCTAATCAATCAAACCCATCATTTTCACTTAATGCCTTACCCAATTATTGAACAAGTAAAGGATAAAAGGCCATACAGTTTCAAACTCGAAGTTTTTATCAATATCTTTTGATATCTTAAGCATATATTAATAGAATAAAAACAAATAAACAATTAATAATCAATTAGATAATTTAAGTAAAGTTAATAGGATGCTTGTATAATCTTATTTGTTTAGTTAATTATAAATTTAATCAGAAAATTTAAATTGCAAAAAAATGAGAAAATAAAATCAGGGATCCCAGGAGAAATCAAATTTAAATAATTCAAATAAGAAAATAGGGAGTAGTTGAACAAATAGTTAGGGAGCAGCATCTAAAAATCAATCATCATTAAAATCACCTGATAGGAAAAAGGAAACTATTAAGACTACCAATTTAAGTTAAGCAGATAAGAAGGATGAAGAATAAAAGTTTTAAGAGCATAGTGCTACACCTATATCGCAGAAACTTTCGGCTTCAGAACCTCCAAAAGTTATAAAAGGCATTTTGAAAAAGCCAAAAATTGATCTAGAATTTAAACCAGCTACAAGCATGATGGATAACTATAGAAATCAAACTCCCACAGTATCTAGTTCAAACATAACTCCAATAATGAAGTCTTCATAGATCTCAAACACTCAGAACAACAGTTCATAGGCTAAATTAAGCTCCAGCTAGCAGTAAAAACCCTCTGAATTACAAAGTCAATTAAGTAGATAAACTGCGACTAATTAAACACCTCTGACAATTGTTTCAGCCTATCATAACTCGCTTAATTAGCAGCACTTGGCAACTCAGTAAGTTGATTCTGCTTTTGAGGAATATCTTAAAGTCTAAGAGGAGTTAGCAGCGAGGGGAGAAATAGAGGAAGCAATCAAGAACTTACAAGATGGACTTAATGAAAGACTAAATCTCTACCCTGCAAGAGATACTGGAGTTTAAACCCATGAAATAATAACTGATCTGATTATTATACAATTTTTATATTAATTAGTACTTTACGTTAAAATAATTTTTTAATCCTTTACATTTTTTAAATAAAAGATTTAAAGGTAATTTAAAAAGCAAAACTGGATTATTATTTATTATATATTGGGTAATAAATGATTTTATTACAATTGATAATATCTAATTTAAAATATTTTTCTTGAATAAAATCTGAAGCTATATAAAATTATTAATAAACTAAGTAAAATGGAATATTAAGTTTTGAGTGTGGTTGATATCTAAATTGATCAGTGAAATTGGAATTAGACTGGCGGTAAGATGTTTGAATAATGACAAAGCTGAGAAAGCAAATTAGTTTTTGAAGCTAGCAAGGAAACATACTGAACCACTCCCAAACTCAGATTGGAACGAAAATCCTGATTGGATGCTTACTAGAAAAAATGTATTCAAGAATCTTGCGCTATTTTATCAGAGGTATGCAATGTATCTACAATTTATTTATTTCTTACAGGAAAGAAGATTGGAGTAAGGCGTTCGATTGCTTTAAGGTTGCTCTAAAATTGGAGAAAGACTTGAAGGAAAACTACTCAAATACCTCACTCACTTGTGCAGTTATCTTATCTAAACTTAACAGATATGCGGAGTCGATTGAATATGCTCAGAATTGCATGAATTAAATTGAAACTCAAATGAATATAGACAGGAAAAAGCCATTCACTAATATTCTATGAATTAAACTGGAGATGCAAAAGACGATATCAGAAAGAAAGAATGTGCTAAAGACAACCAAGAGGAACTAGAACAAAGGATTCAGAAATGAGTGAGCGGAGAACCGCATTTAATTGCACCTTACCTTTCGAATCTTTATTATTGCTTTTAGTGACCACATTTATATATACGAGTTGTTTTTATTTCGTACATTTAATTTACCCCAAATTACTCACTAACTAACTAATAACTTTTCTATGAATTAATTTTAATTTAAAATTAAAAAATCTAATGATTTTAGATTGGCAGAGTACAAGTTTTTCGGATCTGATCAAAATAAGGCAAGTGACTATGATAAAGTAATGACTTCCTATGCGATTTCTTTACATTTACTGGGCAACAACCTGGCAAATCTAAAATACATAAAAGAAGCAAAGGTTTTCCTGTCTAAAGCATCTTATGTCACTATTAACATGCTCAACAAGCCAAAATAAGACTTGCAGTTAGCTATCACAAATGACTTGAATAATTTATAGAAAAACTATAAAACACAGTTAAACTCTAATAAGAAGTAAGTTATGGATGATATAGAACAATCATACTTATTATAATTTTAAATAAAGGGTTTTTAATTAAAATAAAGTTTAACTGAAATATATTTTTACACACTAACATCGGATTTATTCAAAAAATGCAAATTTTATAATTACTAACTTCATTTTTGGAATATCAAAGAAAATAAGATAAAAGAAAAGACTATTTATGAATTGTACTCATACAAATTTTACATAAAAATTTTTCTAATATAAATATATTTTACATTAATATGATAAATTAAATATACTTTATTTTTAAATCACTACTGACAATAAAGACTAACTTGGCAAACAGCAGTTACAGCATAATGGCTGATTAATAAGAACACAAGGCATTGATTGGTACAATATCTAATGGACCGCCCACTAAAATGATCAAGAAGACAGATCTAAAAGGAAGTAAAGGAAAGAAAGATATAGACGATGAATAGGATTTGATTGAGGATGAAGATGATGATAAATTTTGTTTAATTTATCTTAGGTTTGAATATTTTTGCTTTTAAGTTTAAGAAAGTTATGAACTTCGTCTAGAGATTCGCAGAAGAGAAGAAAAAGAAGGAGAACGAGGCTTTAGATGAATATCACAAACGCATAGCTTAAGACTACGATGAAAAGTAGAAAGAGTTCATTGAGCGATAACAAAAAACCAAGTTTACTAAAGAAGGGAAGCTAGCTAATTAATCAAAATTTGATGCCTCTGGGCAGTTCAACAAAGCAGATGGCTCCAAAGCAGTAGCACCAAGTCAGTAAACTTTATAAATGATAAAAGATAGGCAAAGAGCTTCAAGATCAGCAGGCCCGAAAGGCGTAAATAAATCGATGACTGACGACGAGGGGAAATCTTCGAGAGTCAAGAAATCTCAAGTAAATCCAGCAGCTGAAGGCGCTAAACTTGATAGAAAAGGTGTGAAGTACTCAAGTGACAAGGGCAACAAGAATTTCTTCACTAAAAGAAGATAAAACATCGAAAGAGTGAATGAGAGATTGGGGTTTGCTCCAGGCCAGGTATTTGATGGGGATGATGATGAAATGACAGAGTGGACAGGAGGCCAGACCAATCAAGAAGAAATCAAGAAATTTGATAATTTGCAACTACCACCAATTAAAGGCTATAAAATTGATGATCTTGGCTTAAATGCAGCAGGCGAGAGAGCTCTCTCAAAATATGATGGTTACTAATCTGATCACAGCTAAAAAAGCAAACTTATTAATGCTTAAGACCCAAGTACCAAACGACTTCTGCAAAGTATAGAGACGAAATACCGAAAAAATCTACCGAGCAGTCTAAAAGAGAACCAAGACGACAAGAACGATGACTCTTTTGATGATTTTGAGAGAGCTTAAAATGACTTGGATGACTTAAAATCTTCTTAGGTTATAAACCCCTTCAAGACTATAAATGGCGAGATTATTGACATGCCAATCTATTAACCACCAGAAAATGCTAAAAATTCCATAAAGGTTTCAAGAGATTGGAGGAAAGATGTCAATGCAAGCAGCAGTGATGATGAGTTACCAGATCCCAAGAAAGTCATGGAGATAGTAAGAAAAATGAACGGAGTAAACGATAGTACTGATGCTCAGTAGAAATTATCTCTTGTAGATGGTGATCAAACAAGATATGAGGATAATAACAGTAATTTAGAAATATTTATAATAATTATTTCATATAATTGAGGAAAGGATAAAAAAATTAGTCATATTTATTGAAAATGGTAAAAAAAGTCATTGAAAGAGGTTAATTGTATATGAATTTTTAAATACTATATATTCATTGGGAGATATAGATACTTTATTCTTTCTATGATTTCTTAGATTTTTGTTCCCTCTACCCTTATATCCTTTAAATAAATCTATTGAAAGATCTAAATATTAACTAAAAACAGTAATGTAGTTGAAACCAGCAAATAGAATGCTTCTGATATCTAGGATTAAAGAAGAAAATCTCAAAGAGTAACAATCTTCAATAAACCACCTAAGGCAATTGGAGGACCTCCAAAAAGAAATGAAAATTCCACTTCTTAACTATTAACCGTTGGAAATGCCGCCAGAAACATTTTGTATGTTGTTATAATTTAAAATTCATTTCTGGTGTGACCCCCAAAGGATCTCCAAGACACAGTTAAACAACAAACTAAAACAACGAAAGATCAAATAGTATCCTTCAGCTTCCACTTCCTAATTCTTAAAATGATTCAGGTAGATCCCCAAATCTACGAGGATCTCGGTCTAAACCTGGGCAGTCAAAGACTCAACCAAGTTAACAGAAGAAACAAGGTCAAGCTAATAAGCAGCAATAGTATGTACCACCAGGGTAGAGGCAACGGAACAGACCTCGCTAGGAGAATCCCTGGGGTGGGGACGACTCAGATGAAAAACGCTAAAAACGCATTGCAAGTCAGGAAAGACTGAGGGAGCTATCTCAGCCCAAGCCAAAGAAATACGTGTTAGTCAAGGAAGACGACGAGGAAGAAGAGGAGGATGAGTAAGAACAGAAAGCCAAGAATATTATCACCAAGGTTGAGAAGGGCAAAGGCATAAATTTCAGTGATTACGTCGATAGAGACATACCTTACATAAAGAACAACACAGTTGCTGTGGGAGGTGGAGGCAGTAAAACAGCCAAGACATTTGACACTAAGTTCAATAACAAGAGTGGTCTCTTCAGTAAAATTGGGGATAAACAAAAATAAGAATAAGAAGGTAAAACTGGTACAGCAGGTGGGGATGTAAAGTACATTAAAGATAAGAAAGTGAATAGAGGTAGTAAAACCTCTAAGAATTTGAAGCTTATTCCATATAACTGTTAGAAATTAATTACCATAAAATTGTAAATGCTAAGAAATCCCCAAGTAAAGGAGGTACTGATGCTATGAACTCAGATGAGGAAGATGGTCCTGAATACTTAAAGAGAGCTGCAGCTGAAGGAGCTTTATTATTAAATTGCAAGAAAATATTGTTTGTTTTTTAATGAGCATAAGGAGGATTTTCAAAGTTTCTAAAGGGGAAACAATTAATTAAGAAGAACACAATGAAGAAAAAGAGTACTCTCAGATTAAATAATGGACAAAGTACTTATGGAATGACTTTGTCTTATCTACTGATATTAATTAAATTTATTGTTTATTGTCTAATGGAGGAAATCTGACACTAAATGAGTTAAGAATGCTAGAAAACGCAGCTGCGTAATAAATCCAAAAAATGGTGAGAGGTTATTTCTTAAGAAAATGGTATTTGAATTACCAAATTAGGCGTCGTCTGGGCATCCCTTTCTCAGGTCTTGAGTTTACAGAGAATGCATTTTTGAGGTATTTTTAAAGACCAAATTAGCGATTACATGATATGGCCATGGTGACACCCTAGATTATAGAAGTGATCAATGAATAGGGCAAAAACAGAAATATGCTTCATAAAACCTACAAACACACACAAAATAAGTAGAAAAAGAATAAGAATGTACTTTTTGGAGATAAAGACATAGATGAACTTGAGGGTGGTGAAATGGATCATTTATCAGGAGAAGAAGGAAATAAAGTGAAATAAGCCTCACCTGTTAGAAGAATATTATTTTCTGCTTTTTATATAATACCCAAAGGAGCAACACCTTAACAACTGCTCGATAATCTATAGAAAGACTTTATTGCTAAGGGATTAGACGCCTACACGCAGTTTAAAAAGTATGGTGGAGGCATCGATCATGACGATAAAGGATAAGTTATTCAACACTAAGACAAATAGACTCTAGCAAAGGATGATCACTAATATAAATAGTATATTTAAAAAACGATCAAGAAGTCGAAAACTACGATTTGAAAGTACCAAAATGGAAGGATTATAATTAAAATGCCTAAGGATTTTTAGATGTTAAGGAAATCGAAGAGTATCTGAAGAAAATTGGGAAATCTAAAAGTTCAAAGAAAGCTGATGATTAACTTGCCCTAATAAATGAGGGTGCTATATATAACTTATTTATTTGAAATGCTTAACAGTAAGATGCTTTTGGAAAACCTGTTCAAAAATAAAACTTCATTTCATCAATGGCTGCTTTTGCCTCTATGCATGGTGCTTTTAAGAGACCAGACGAAACTTAAAACCCAAATAAATAAATATAATCGAAAAAATACTACGAAGATGGTGATGAAGATGACATTCAGGCACTTTTAAAAAAGCGTAGATAAATAGATGAAGATGAGGATTTCTTCCCTATAGAAAAGTATCAAGAATTCTCGAGAGAAGTTATAGTTTTTTATAAGAGAATTGGGGATATGATGGTTAAGTGGACTGTTTAAGTGGGGGCAGCTTTTAAAAAAGACAAAAAATTCTTTATTCCGGTTAAACTGCTGGGAGAGCCACTTAAATCTAGGAACACCATCGTTGTTTACATGATGAATCTTGAAATGCTTAAGATATCTAAAATAGGTAGTTATTGCAAATTTGATTGATAATACGCATAGAAATACTAATAGATTTTGATAATAATAATCATATTATAATTTAAAACATGACAAACACTGTCAGGATTTCATGGTATGAATATTTTACAAACTAATTATTAATTGTTAGTTTTGATCTCATTCTTGTGGGAGGGATAATTTATCTCACAGTGAATCTAGGCAAAAATTGGAAAAACATGTAAGCTGACTTTACTTCATTTTTCCTAGTTTTTAGTTTACTTATTTGCAAAACTAATTGGTTTATTATTTAGCAATTGCCAGACCCCAGTAAAAGAATGGCTGATGACAACATACTTCGACATCCTTATAATCAGAAGTTTCTTCTTTTTCTTTGAACTCAATGCTAAACTGATGAAGTGCAGTGCAATCATTATAATGTTTATTCTATTACCCTTTCATACACTATGGACTTTCCTGGGAACTAGTTGGTACTCAAATATGATGCAAACTGAAAGTACTTGCGTAAGTTGTACTTTAAATTATAAGTACATTGAATTAATGTATTCTGGTGCAGGAATGATAAATTATTATATTCTGTTCTTAACTAATAATTAAGTAATTTATTTATAGTTTCCTGATACTGCCTGGCCTTGGCTGATTATATTTGCACTGAGTCTCTCCTATTTCTTAATTTTCATATTTTGCATAATCAATACATACCATTTTAATATATAATAATTATACTCTATATATTTTACTTGAATTCTTTGTTCATTTGGTGTTGAAGCAGTAAGTAATATATAACGTTATATTAACATTTTCAAATCCTAATATAACTTGAGACTTAATGTCATTTATTAGATAAAAAATACTCGCTTTAAAATTGTGTTTCAATCATTCAATGAAGAGCAAAATAACGACTAGATAATAAACAATTTTCTGAATAAAAACTTATTGAATAATTTGGATTAAGACCGCTAAGACCCCTCAATGAGGCCGTTGACTGATAGAGATCTCCGTAAACTCAAACTAGAGAAAGCTTCAGAAAAACACTCATAAAATTACTCTTTTTAGGACAAAAGAGATAGCATTTCTTCTAATACATCAGCTGAAAATTCCTCTATAAATAAAGAATAAAATTCAAAAGGGAAATAAACACTTAAGAATTTTGGTCAGTCTCTTAAAGCCAAACTATCATTCAAGTAAAAATCAAAAGATCATGTTAATAACGCAGCAAATCAATCTTCAAGTGCAGTTCCAGCAGCAGTTGAAAGCGATGTCTGTAGTATATGTTGCGATGATATCCATCCAAAAGTTAAAATAAGGAAAATGCCTGTTTGCAATCACGCTTTCCATCAAAATTGCATTGATAATTGGCTTAAAATGAAGCCAACTTGCCCTAATTGCAATAGAAAAGTAAGAGATATTATTGATTTTGATTGAGGAAAAACATATTATTATTTATTCTATTCTCATTATTCAATAGATCTGATATGGTTTAGATTTTCAAATAATAAAATTAAAGTATAGATTGATTATTTAATAAACTTAGTATATATGTTAAAAAAATTATTGGATTTTAATTATATAGTAAGTATTAAAAATAATTTATTTAAAATATTTCTAATATTGTAATTATGCCATCACAACTTGTTATTGCTCAAAATTAAATATTATTTTCACATTAAATTGTAATTGTATTGAGAAAAAATTTGCTTTTTTATTAGCAATAACTCGAAAGAGTGCACTACGCTAATTCGAAAAAAGTTTTAAATATTTATATTTGGATTAATTTGCATGACTGGCCATATAATGAGTTAGAGTTGTCCTTCAGGGCAATTCTATAATTCTAATGCGTTAACTTGCTAAATTTTTAATATTTTGAACTCATTTCAAATTTATATTAATGAAAAAAGAGTTTAATTCTTTAAATAGGATTCAAATAGATTTTTTTAATTAGAATTTATGAATTTACTAAAGTAAGAAGAAATATAGCTTAATTTTATTGTCTTAGCATGTATAAAATTAATCTACATTTTTTCCCATTATTTTATAAAAATTTATACTGCACCCTGTGGAACATGCGTCGGAGTATCAACGAATTGCACCTCCTGCTAGTATGAATACCATTACCTGAATCAAACCGATAATACTTGCAAAATTTGCCCTTTCACTCAATATTATGATGCTCCATCATAGTCCTGTTAAAGTAAGTTTTTTTAAAAAAATTGTCCATAAATTTACTTTAAATTATCATTCTATCGACAACATATTTGTCATGGACAGATTCCTTCAATTAAACACTTATCTAACTGACTTTAGGTTGCCCGAATGCCCCAGGTTACTGTGTAAATGCAACAGCTGTTCTCTCTTGTCATGACTCGACAAAGCCATATTTAGATTTGAATAGTTTAAAGTGCGTATCATAATGTCAGACTGAAAAATTCCTTATCACCTACCCAAGTCATGTGTGGAACAATAATAATTCACTTTCGACTTGTAGAGGTAAGCAATCAAAACCGCAAAACCCCTTAATGAGGTTTATAAGTGCTTTGATTTGTAGGGAATTTGTTAGGGGTTTGGGTTATTAATAGGTTTTAATGTGAAATTTATAGTAAATGTATTTAATTTAATCACTCAAAATGCACTTTTGGATCATGTGGGAGTGGTCTGAAGTTTATCTTACTTAACCACAACTCTATCTACTCTATTGATATGTCTGATCTTGAGTTTGGTTTTATTATTATTGACTCTGCCATTTGCTTCATTGATTGAGACACTCTTGTTTTTTCAATAAATTGCTTTATTCTTTGCCTTGCATCCTTCTCGCACCTTGTAGAGTAGTAATCGTTGCGAGGCATATCGCACTCTATTATTATTGCTGCTAAAGCCCACACATCCCACTGTAAGTCTCCATCTCTCCAGTCTTCTCTTTCTGGATAATAACCTGGAGTTCCCATTACACTTCCAAGTCTTGATACTTCCACTCTTAAGGCTCTGTTGAAATCAATAATTGTTACTGTTACTGGTGAAAAGTTCAACATTATATTCTCAGGCTTGAGATCTCTGTGAACAAAGCCTAACTTATGAAGCTCTTTGATACCTTGTATAGCTTAGGTTGATATTAATGCAAGCTATCTATGATTTCTTTGATCAGTTATGAAATCTCTGAGTGTCATCTCAAAGAGTGGTAGTCTGAAAGCTACATGATCTTTGGCTAGGAGAACAGCATCTAGCTTTATTAAGTATTTGCATTCTTTAAACTTGGCCTGAGTGAGTACTTAATACTCATTAGTAAACTCCATTTAATATTTATCATCACTAAGGAGATAGTTGAAAGGATATACCTTGTAAGCATACTGATGATCCTTAATAACTTTCTTGTCATAGGAGTCCTCCAGAATTAGGTAGCTTTAGAGAGAAGTATCTAAATCAATCTATGCTAGTACTGGAATTTTCTTGTATTATATCTTAATCATGATTTTAGTGACCTCTGATGCTAAGAGGTTGCGTGCAATCCTCACATACTCTGATTCGCTTGCTTGTTAAAGCTCAGCAGCTTAAAGAGGTTCCCTTGCTTTTCTTTTGTTGAGCAACTTCAGTTGAGTGTCTTAATCTTCAACTTCTATCTCTTTCTTGTGGGCTTTTAAAAGATGATTCTTTAAGTCTCTTGTATGAGCACACTGCTTATGGCACTCAAAGCAATCATACTTTCCATCAACTTTGTCATGCTTTAAGTATACAGTAGGCTTAGCTTCCTTATGGACCTTCATATGTCTGTACACCTTGATTTATGAGCAAAATCTCTCTCACATAGCTCACAAAAATAGACTCCAGCTTCTTCAGTTTGTACAGGAATTCAATAAATACCTTTCTCCTCCTCTCTGTCTCCCACACACTTGTTTGCCATTTATTTTATATTATAATTTCTATTTTAATAACAGAGACCTCAAGTGATAGCTCTGGTAGTTCCTTATGAGAGTTCATCTCACAGCTATCACACTTTTTATTGACGCCAAAGGTAAGTCCCATTAAGTTTGATGGAAGTTGTTGTTTTTCTTAAAATGTTAGCGCTCATATTTAAATTTGAATTTAAAATTATAAAACTGCCTCTATAACTGAGAGCTTATATGAGAGCTTTGCAAGCCTACAAGTATCAAGGGAAGTTCTTAGAATATTAGCGAAGATAAATGAGCACTAAGAAACGAACCAGCTCTAAAAATAGGTGAGAAAGTAACCATTTTTACTATAAATAATAAGTTGATTACAGCACGTACCGATTTAGGAGGTGAACCTAATTAAGTACGTACTGCCTTAGGAGGTATTTTGTGATTTTATGATTAAAATTAGGGTGCTCCTAATTAAGTACTAGCTTTAATTAATGGTCCTAATTAAGTACTAGCATTTTAGGAGCTGCTCCTAATTAAGTACGTACCAATTTAAATTTAAAAATATGGAATTATAGCAGTAGAAATTGATATCAATCTCTCAAGTTTGAAACCAGTTCTCTAAACTTTCTCCATATCCTACTTAGAGGTTGACCTCCTATAGGATGCCCATTTTAGTAGTAAGTTTTACAGAGGTATATAATTGAAATCAATAAACTTAAATTTGAATATCATTTCTTAGATCTGTAAACAAGATGGAGTCAATGAATGATACAATAAAAAGAGTTCAAGCACAAGAATTGATTCAAAGATTTAGAAGCAAGGAGGATTTGTATCGCTACCTGATGCAGCAAGGTAATGAACTCAAAGTGGCTAATGTTGATTATGTAGTTAGTTTGTTCTTGCCAACGATGGATGGTACTAAAATTTCATTTCTAAGAGACATACTCTGTGAAGAGAAGAAAGCATTGAAAACTTAAAATGTAAAGTTTGCAGAGATCCCAAACTATCCAGAAATCTCAGTGACTATCTGAAATGATGATGCTATGAATGACCCAGAGGTTTCGCTGTACCTGCCTACTAAGAAGCAGTTGTAAAATAAACTACCTAAAAGAAACTATTTCTTTGGCATTCTTGCAACAATTAAAGGTGATTACTTGAAAGAAATTATTCAAGAATCTCATAAGAAAAGGTACAGCATCTCTTCAGAAGATAAGGACAAACAAGGGATCAAGATAAGTGAGAGCTGGCTATCAGAGCTGCAGAAGCACCCTTATATTTCAAGTAAGATTTGTAGCTTAACTCTTTAGAAAAATCTGGTACTGGCATCTTCTTGATGAAGGAATAGAGCAAGCTTCACAGAGAGCGAAATTCGTAGACGAAGTATGAAGTTAGCAAGAGACTTTATTCAAATGTTTAGCCGCCAGAGTCAATGAACATAGATGCTGGAGCTGGCAGCAAGAGAAGAAACCTTGGAGGAGGGAGGTAAGCAAGAAGTAGAAGAAAAGAAAGAGAAGCCAGCTCTCACAAAGAGTTTTAAATGTGACTTATATATTCATTAACTTAACTCTAAAACTTATTTATATACATTCACTCCTCCTTCTTTAGCACACTATTATGCCAACTAATTATCAGCTCTCTTAGCTGAACTTTTTATAAAATCGACTGTATCAATAGGTAGGTCATGCATCAGGTGGTATAGCAGCAGTTTCTTGTAATGACCTTTTAGTATACCCCAGTAGAACTCAATTCCATTAAACTATGGACTGTAAGGTACGTTGAACACTGGCGTTATTCTAAGTTGTTCATAACTCTTCCTTGTTTCTTTAGCCTTATGAACAGAAAGATTATCAACGAATAGTATAATCTCTTATTCAGGGTACTTCTCTCTCAGCTGCTCTAAGAACTTAATATACTGCTCTGTCTTAATAGAGCGAGGATGAATAACATAAGTTTCTAAACCAGCATCCTCGCTAATACCTCCAAGAATTGCCATTGTTTATACCTTGACTTTCTAGTCATATACTTCTATATTACTATGCCTCTTATATCAAGACTTCTAGATGAAAGTGTTGAAGGTAAACACAGCCTCGTCACCATGAATAAACTTTATATTCTTCTATTAGGCTCTCTGCATTTAATTATAAATATAATTTAAGTTGTTGTTGTAAAATGGCAGAGTGAAATCAATTACTTTCTTGTCACGATTTACACCTTTGTAAGAGATACCGTTTCGTTAATAAATGTTAGCAACAGATTATGCAGAGATCTTCAACTCAGGGAACTGGCGGTGAAACATAATAGCTCGTTAGTCGAGAGAGAAGTTAGCCTAATACTTCAAAGATTTTTCATTAATAATATAGTCAATATGCTTCTAATAGAAACTTTGACTACCTCTTAGGCTTAGAATTCAGCTATTATTGCTTTAGTTATACTGCTATAAGGCAGTGGGATCGAACAGTTGATGGACTTCGCTTTAAGAGAAGTGCAATAGACTTATAGTTCAGAACTGAATTGACATATTCACTGTATATATCACATCCATATCGCAGTTTAAACACTAAATCTATATACTCTTCATCATAAATAGACCCCAAAAGCGTGCTATTTTTGTCTCGCATTTAATTAATAACCCCAACCCCTAACAAATTCCCTACAAATCAAAGCACTTATAAACCCCATTAAGGGGTTTTGAATTACAATCATAATTGAAAGTCTTAAAATCAAATCGATATTGTTCTGAATTCCCGAATCTTAACATTCTTTATAAATAGACAATGTAATTTATGTTGATTAGCAATCATAGAGCCTTCTAGCATTAGGAAATAGAGAATTTCCTTTAAAAAAGTTTAGTAAAGTATTTGTGGACATTTTCAACTACTATGGCAACTACCCCGGTGCTAATATTACTGTTTACATTGCTGCAAACACAGCAAGTAGAGTTCCTATGAATTTCAAGTATGAACCTATGATTGTTATAAATTGTTTAATTTTAATTGAAATATGATCATATTAGACAAGAACATAGATTTAAGGGTCTATAATCAAACTTTAACAGACAAAGCTTTGCTGAACATAACAGATAAGGCTTACACAACTATGGCTGCAGATATAGAATCAACTAGATACAGGCTAACTTGGACTTCAATGAATTACAATTTCACTGAAAAACTTGCACAGGGAAAAATAACTGACGTGTAGAACAGCGTGATGTATGACTACCCAGTGACTGCCATTAGAGGCTCGCTCTCTTTTAAAATTATTTATTAATATTTGATAGTTTTTTCACTGAAATTTAAAGTCAATTATAAAGATAAATTTATTAGAGTATGGATGGATACTATTATAGAATGACAATCTTTTATAAACTTTCCCTTATATTTGCAGTTTGTAAATGAATTTAATAATTATTTAATAAATTTTACCAAGCAATATTGTATATCTCTCTATAATTTAAATTAAATATTATAATCATTATATAAACTTAGAGCCAACCTCGACACAATGCTTTCTAAAAATTTTGAATACTTCGTTAATAAAAAGTTTGCTTCTCATAAAATATCATATGGGGAAACTAGAAAATTCTAAAAACTCCTTATCCTATTTGTTGCATTAATTTGCTTTATTTGAAACACTTAAGGATAATCTTGCCCTGCTGGTTAATTTTATAATAATTCTCTAGCTACTTGCTAATGTAAGAAATTAATGTTCTTAACTTATGTAGCCTGTATAAATAAACTCAAATTATAGTATAAATTTAATTAAAAATATAATTATACTTCACCTTGCGGAACGTGCGTGGGAACTTCAACGAATTGTACATCGTGTATATATGAGTATCACTACCTTAATAATACTGATAACACTTGCAATGTGTGTCCTCTATCCACATACTATGATGCAACTAGTCTATAATGTTAAGGTTAGTCAATTTATTTAATAAGAATTAAAGATAGATATATTCCAGTTTCCCTTGTCAATCTCCTGAAATTATAATATCCATAATTATTATCCCTATTATTTTGCTATAATTTCTACTATTTAGCCTGTCCAAATTCTCCAGGGTACTGTTTGAATGCAACTGCTCCATTATCATGTCCTGACCCAGCTAATCCTATATTAGACCTCAAAGCATTGAAATGTGTAAATAATTGTTCAGCTGATCAATTCAAAATTACCATGCCTAATCACGCTTGGAACAATAATGCCGACCTTACTGTTTGCAGAGGTAAAACTCCCATTATTTAAAATTACACGCTGCTGATTTATTTTAACTCTTTTTTTTTCTATATTAACATCATGACTTTTTAGATAACATAATCTATGTGAATACAGAGTCGAACAGGCACACAATTATAGGAACATATGAATACCCCTTGAAAAAACTCACAAAAGTATTTGTGGAGATATTTAACTACTATGATGACTATCCAGGGGCAAACATTACAATAATGGTAGCTGGTTCCACTCTCTCAAGAGTACCTATGAACTTTAAATACGAACCAATTGTTATTATGGATAAAAATCTCTTTTTATCTGTGTACAACTCAACTTTGAATTTTAGAGCTATGTTAAATGTTACTGATAAGTTATACACAACAATGAAAAAAGAATTTAAATTTTTTTAAAAATAATTAATGGCTGCTAACATTGAATCTACGATGTATAGATTTTTTTCTACTGGTCTCAACTATAACTTTACTCAAAAGCTTTCAAGTCGAAAAATAACTGACGTGCAGAACAGCGTGATGTATGACTACCCAGTGACTGTCATAAGGAGCTCGCTCTCCATACACCGCTTCGATATCCAGGTAGACGTTAATAAAATTATAAATTAATAAATTTCATTAAAAAGGAGCAAAAATCTAGCATTAAAAGAATATGAAGCTAGAAATCGTAATTCAAAATTAATTATTAAGTAATATTGCAGGTTTGTATATACTAATTAAATACGTATATTATTGCAAATTATTTGATCACATGAACCCTCAAAACTATAAGATGAAGCTTTTTATCATAGTAATTTTTCAACTTATTTTTAAAATTACTTGCTAAAACTGTCCAACTGGCTAATTTTTTAATACAACTGCACTTAAATGTGAAGGTAAATATGACAGAAAATTTCTGAAAATGTGAATGAACTTTTTGATAAATTTGAAAAATTAAATTTATATAATCATTTACCATAGATTGTACCTCACCTTGTGGGACATGTACCGACAGTCCAACAAAATGCACATCCTGCATTTTTGAATATTATTAACTTGATAATTCCACTAATACATGTAGCTTTTGCTAACCAGATACTTATTTTGATAATACGACAAAGCAATCTATTTAATTAAGCACTTTACATTAAAACTTATTATACATTATTTTGATAAATGCGAAAGTAAGTTACTCTAGAAATGCACAAAAAATATATTTTGCAAAAATAAAATAATGCTTTTCTTATTATCTATCATTATCAACAGGTATTATTTAACTTGATTTCATCAACTATTAACAAATAATATCTAATATTATTTTTTATTATATCTGTAAAAATATACAACTAAAACATTATTCTGATCTAATAATTAATTGAATAATTTAATCTGAATTTCACTTATTTTTAATTTCTTAAATATTAAATTAGAAAGTTATAAGGATAGGGTGACCCACAGGGGCCCGTGGCTGGAGACTTTCTAATAGAGCTTTATACTACACTAAGGCCTGCTGAGGGTAGGCAGGGGGTTGCTGGGTTCACCGCATTAGGGGCCAGTCGGCGGGGTTCAATCTGTCAGATCCTAGACTCCTCGAGTCGTCTGCACGCTAAGGATTTCCCTGCATTAGATGAGCTTCCTGGCGTGAGTTCAGCTTCCTAGGTAATAGGGAGCAGGATGAAGGTGGTGCTCAACCTTCAAAAGTGAGACGATGAGAACCATAGAAGCCAACTATAATGATTTTTCTCCAACACCATGTCAGGTTAATGAGGCTACCACAGCGAAAGGACAGAGACTACTATCTCAGAAGCGGTAGATCCTGGTAAGCGTTTTCTCCAGACTCTCCTTTAATTGTTTACAGGAAGCAGATCTCTGCGAGCTCTGCGGGGGATACTCCTAGTTCGCTAGGCTCTTATCTCGTTTGCATCTTGATTACAGGGAGATGTGGAATGGGGGGCGAGGTGGTTTTTCGGAGTTTTCTAATTCACGACTTGCCACGTCATTGATTGCCACGTCAACTCACTTCAGATACGCCTACGTCACGACTAAAATTGATGGTTTTATTTTAGTATTAAGCAGTGAATTGATAAATATTTAATTTTGAGTATAACTCATTAATCATCATCATCAATTTCTTAAATTTAATAATTCCTTATAGCATGCCCAAATAGTCCAGGTCACTGCTTGAATGCTACAGCTTAGTTGTCTTGCCCAGACCCCCAAACCCCTTATTTAGATTTGAAATAGATCAAATGTGTTGCTTAATGCAATTAAACAGAAGGCTAGTTCGCTCTTGATATCTCAAATCATTCCTGGAACAATAATAATGCCAATTTAAAATTAACAAATAAATTCATTATTCATAAATATTATAATTTTTATGCAATAGCACACTAAAAGTTTGTCGAGGTAAGTATGCCCTCATATTTATAGAAAATTCTAATAAAAATGACTCATTAATTTAATATAGACAAAACAATATACGTGGACTCAAATTCTAAAAGATGGGTAAATTTGGGTACAAAAGAATTTCCACATAAGAGATTAACTAAGGCGTTTGTTGAAATATTCAATTATTATGAATAATATCCAAATGCTAATATCACAGTACTTGTGAGCGCAGTATCTACAACTAGGACTCCTCTTAATTTCAAATACGAGCCAATTTAAAATTACTTTAAGCCCAATAAATAATTATTAACAAATTTTAGCTTAAGTTAATGGTAATAGTAGATAAGAATGTCATTCTAGGAGTCTACAATGATTAAATTCAACCATATGCAATGATCAATATTACAGATATGTAGTATCCTAACATGATAATTTTAATTATTTCATGCTTCAAGATGACCCATCTGTTCTGTACAGATTGATTCCTAGTTAGTTAGGATATAATTTCTCAGGAATGTTAAAAGAAGGAAAAATAACTGACGTGTAGAACAGCGTGATGTATGACTACCCAGTGACTGCCATAAGGGGCTCGCTCTCCATACACCGCTTCGATATCCAGGTAGACCTCACTACTGTAGATGTTAATCAGAAATTCCTAAATATGGATGAAGCTGACGGTAAAAGGCTTTCTGTGACAAGCTCATAGCTGAGACTACAGGGTATATTCTCGGATGTGAAGAATGCCATTTCAGCTAGAATTAGTAATAATACTTTCATTTTATCACAGACCAACTATATCCTTACTGTTAGACCATCTTGTATTCCAAATTTCGACTTTACTACAACTGAGTTCTACGTTGCCGATAATATATTCAATAATTCATCTGGAGTTACAGTATCCTATCATCTGTTTTTCTACAAAGGCTTCTCTAATGTAACCTATTCAAATAATACCTTGAATAATATCGTCGGAAAAGGTTATTATAATTTTTTTGAAACTTATTTTAAATTATTATTCACATTTTGCTGGATAGTATGTTTCTTGTCCAAATTTGCTACCAAACAACACTAAGATAAACTTCCTTGTAACTAATAACTATTGGGATATGACAACCGGAAGAGACGATGCTAGAATTGATCTATAAGTATAGGAGACAAATCCAAATATAACTTTCTCTGTTAATATTTCTAATAACACTTTCTGGAAGCTGTTCAGTAAGATTTTTAAGTCATTAATTTCATTACTTATTTAAATATCTATAGGTAACAACTATTTTATTTTGGTTTAAAATTACAATCCATCGTCTTATCTGGAGTTCAGCGGCAACTATTTCTATTAGACTAGAATTGAGGACATCGCCATTACATTTTAAACTGAAACCGCAATCTACCTTTTCGATAACTATGTAAATGATCTTTACAATCATTAAATTGAGAGAAAAAAATTGATGTTTAATAACATTTTTAATTTAAAAAATAGACTTCGTCATTTCTTGTATCTTGATGGTCCAGGCCTTGCTCATTTTAAGAATTTGACTATTGTAAATGCATACAGTAAGATTATTAAAAATTCTTTAATGATATTCTATAGCTGGTCTTGATTATAATGCTTATGCTTTGATTTTGGCTGATGTTAAAGATGGCAGTGGAGTTTTAATTTTCGAGAATTGTAACTTCACTAATTGGGATATCCAAATGCATTATGGCATTAACGTAGCAGTGAAAGTGAAAAGTTTCCGCATTATAAACTCCACTTTCAATGGAGTTAGAATGCTTCCACTCTGGCATATTATAAATATTAAGGAGGCTCAGTAACTTAACATAACGGATGTAAGATTCAATAACTACACTTTCTAAGCACCAAAGAGTTCTAATGGTTTTGCTATTTTATTTTATTTTATCAACGTCATTAACCTAGAGATATAAGAGTTGAATCCTGTGTCAGTTATCAAGAACGTTATTGTATCAAACATGTCAACGAACTTCTTCCAATTGATTAATGCACATTCAGATTAGTCAAACATAACTGGACAATTAAACTTTGAAAACCTTACAGTTTAAAACAACACTTTTGATGCTGAAATCTCTCTAATTCAGTTCTCGGGATTCTTGCTTGATAACGCCTTCTTTGACATTTAGATTTCTGACTCAAAATTCGTGTTCAACAACTTCACTCTATATGGAAATCTTATTTCCCTCATGCAAAATATGCTCAGGCCATTGACTATAAGAAACACCTAGTTTTCTAGAAACTTTGGAGCTATGTTTGATTTGTCATCTGGAAATATCGCACTGACATAGTACCCAACTCAGCTCAAAGTAGATAATTGCACATTTATTTAGAATACTCCATTTAAAATACCTAAATTAGATTTAAAATTATTTTTCATCTCATTTATTTATGGCTTTTATCGTCTCTTTATAATTATTGGATAGTAGAAGTTTTTAAAAATTAAAAACATCAGTGAAATTAAAATCTATGCTGTAAATTAATATTAAAAGTTAAAAGTCTAAAAATTAAAAAATTTATTAAAAATATTCGAATTCTTTTCTCCTTATATCATTTTTTAATGAAATTTATTATTTAAATTCAAATTTCAAGTTCATTATATTTAATTTTGCACCAAATAATTTGCATTATTTAACTGACAAAAATGAGGATTAATTATCAATCTTATAAGCCTAAACTTACATAATATAAAAATAAATTACGAGCAAATTAATTAATTATTTTATATGTTAATTCTCCAAAGCTCTTATTGTCGTAAATGAAAACTGCAAGTCATTATAATCAAATAAAAGCCCTTCCCTTTATCTTGATTATAATCCTTTATATTTTTTTTCCAAATAAATAAACGGTAATAGTTTTATAAGTAAAAATTATATTTAACTTATAATTAAAAATTAAAAATTAAGGGAACTTTTAACTTGATATATTTTATATAAGTCGTTCATCTACAATTCATACTTCTTAGAAAATTACTCAACTTCGAGAGGATCGGTCATCATGGCTGATTATTAAGAGACCTAAAACTTCTTTGAAAATTGCACATTTATAAACAATTCGGCTTCAGTAGGAGGAGTTTTCTACACCCAATTTGGAAGCATGATCGATTGTTTAAATTGTACTGTTAGAAATAACTTTGGTATCAAGGGAGGTGTAGTCTACACAAGTAATGACGGTTATATTAAATTCAGAAAGAGTTAAATCATTTGGAACAAATCCCTTTATTCCAGTATCCTTGTTACATTAAGTAGTCCTACTTCATATACAGAATTCAGCGATTCATATATCTACTCAAATAGATTGCTCAGTTTAAGCGATTTTGTTGACTTTAAGACAAATACTATAGCAATGAATGTACCTCATTTAACCTATCTTGCTCCTGACTATTTAGCCTATCTATTGGCAAACACAGTTTCAATCTAAAATTCGGTACAGCTGGGACTTATTTATGCTTTAAACAGTATAAGCTCAAATCTTAAGTTCTAAAATTTGATCATTGACACCCAAGAAAACATTCTCTCTTCCTTCGAGGCTTCAATTATAGGAAGTAATCTCACTATATAGAATACTATCGTGACAGATACCTAAAATCTATTGGAACTGACATCAACTACCTTTAATATGTCAGGGTTCAAAATCATCAATGTGAGTTGCAATTTTAATACAGCTGCTAAAGATAAGTATCTCTTGAGTGCTTTACTGAGATCAAATTTCTTTATCGACAACTTGGAGATTTATAACACAAGCAATCAAATCTAAAAATATTAAAATAAATTATTGTTATTTACTAAGGTAAGTTGCAATTAGATTTATAATTATTAATGGTTATTGTATTTTTTCAGTGCTCAAAGATATACAAAAAGGTTATATAAAATATGAAAAACCTAAAATGAAAAATAATAATTGTTAATACTTCTTTTTTTAATGAAAGTAGCTTTTTTATGAAAATTTTAGGTTTTAAAGAAATGTAAAAAATGATTGTATTTTTTTCAAGATTTGTAAATTTTAATAACATAATTTATGTAGTCAACTTTATTTTATCTTACAATTACACATTTGTAATATAAAAATCTCAATATTATTGTAGAAATACATTTGAATTTGGAAAATTAATTATAATTAAATTTAAAATAAATCAAAATCGTGGCAGTTAAAGTTGGCCAATTTAAACGATCTTGGGCTCATTCGATAGAGAATTCAAAATTAGCTGGACTTTATTATTGGCGGTACTATTTTATCGCATCCCTGGAGCGAGATAACTTCACTTTAATTAAACACATCTAAATTCATTAAATTATACCCTCACATTAAAGTCAAGTTATCTCGGTCCAGGGATGCGATAAAATAGTACCGCCAATAACAAAGTCCAGCTAATTTTGAATTCTCTATCGAATGAGCCCTAGATCGTTTAAATTGGCCAACTTTAACTGCCACGATTTTGATTTATTTTAAATTTAATTATAATTAATTTTCCAAATTCAAATGTATTTCTACAATATTAATTTTTTCTTGTATTAATCCAATAGCTTTTATGTTAAGTTCATATTTGACTTTAACGAACTCATCTATCAAAAATACTTAGATAAAGAGTACTTTGTATCAACCGATATCTCTCACTGATAGTACCGCTAACTTCACAAATGTTACAATCAAGAACATAACAGTGGAATCTTTAAAATACTTGAATTTAACATTTTTTATAGCTAATGATTAAAATTAATCAGACTCCATGATACATTTGAGTTTCAGTTACTTAAATTCTTCAATGCTTTAAATGACTTCTATAAATCAGACCTTCATTCTGGCTTCAGATTCAAACCTATACTTCGAGAAATCTTGGTTCGAAAGAGACACTTCAAAAGACCCTTATGATTTCACAACAATTGACCTTACATCGATCGAATACATTAGATCATGCATGGTAGTAGAGACCAGTACCCTTTTAGTCAAAAGCACTAATATTACAAATTTCTTTACCACAGATAATGGAGGAGCAATCGCAACCACAAACTGTGACAGTGTAAATGTAGTTGATTCATATTTCCAAGGAAATTAAGCGTTGATGGGAGGTGCGCTCTACTTGTATTGTGACGAGGATTAAATTTGTCAATATGCTATCAGTAACACTACATTCGTTCAAAATGTAGGTATTACAAGAGGTGGGGCCGTACATTATAACTACTACGCACCTGTGTTGAACATGAGCACATTGAACTTCACTGATAATTAAGCACCTTATGGCTATTTTATATGATTAATGGTAATTAGTTAATAATTGATAGGGATTTCCCTCACCCTATAAAACTGTTTATTACAACTTAAACTTATCATGTTATTTTCCTTATGGATAAAACATATCAGCTTACCCATTTAAATTGGTAGTTACTAATCTAGACACAATTAAATAACAAGTCAGCGGTCAAACCATAATCAACCCGATTAATGTTGAAGTTAGAGACTATTACGATAATGTGATAAATATTGATAACACAACGTAAGATTTGAGTATTTTTAATCAATTTATAGCAAAATTGAGCTTCAAAGTTGGAACATCCTCACAACTTAAATCTAAGGTGCCAGTACTTTAACTGTTAATATGGGATAGGCATCTTTCAGTGAAGTCACTCTTCTATCTGATCCTGGTAGATAAGACGAGTATCTAAAAATTGTACTTCAGCAGTACGATAATACCCTGATAAGTTAGGCTTACAAAATTTCAAAACCAGAATCTCTCAACAGTAACACTAAATCACTTCTCATAATTATAATTTTATTATAGACTTAACTGTTGAAATTGATTTTAGAGATTGCTTGGTTGGAGAAGCATTACAAAAGTAAAAGTGCATTAAATGTCCCATTGGTAAATTCTCGCTTGAATTTAATACTTCAACCTGCTCAAACTGTCCGTTGAATGCTCAATGCCCAGGAGGGAATATTATCGATGTTGACAACGGATTTTGGAGAGCTAAATTTACATCAAGTTAAATTCATGAATGTTTGTATTCACCTGCTTGTCTTGGTGGTACTTACTGGGCTGATGGTAACAACATTACATGGTCTCATTATTAATTTAAACTTAAAATTCTTAATTGGCCAACTAAATGTGACGCTGGATATGGAGGAAATTTATGTCACTCCTGCGTGCATACTGATGGTTTCATGTACACAAGATCTAATAAGCATGAATCTTAAATATTATAATATTTATTAATTAAGAATGCCTGAAATGCTCTAGTAATCAAACTTTGAACATCTTAAGACTTGTCGGTATCGGTCTATGTTTGATTTTAGCTCTCTCAGTACTGATTTTGTAAGTAATTGATATTATTTACAATTCTTTTCTAGACTCAATTTGAGAAGAAGAGGAACAAACTATCTTGCAGTCTTAACAAGAATGTTAACAAACTATATGTAAATTATATCATTTGCTGCAAGTTTTAACTTGGGATGGCCAGAGTCATTGAAAAGACTTTATGATTCTATATCTATTGTCTCCTAATCAGCTGACGCTGCTTTCTCACTCGATTGCTTCTTCGATAATGCTAATATTAATATGTTTTATATTTTAGCTGGAGTTAACGGAGTGAGCGGTGGCACACCAACATTTTTCATTAAAGCTCTTATCTTGCTAGTCCTGCCAGTGTTTGCCTTGTTGATAATCTTTGCATTTTAAATAAATAAGTCATTTAAAAATCATTCTGGGGATTATTCAACTTATTCAGAAAGTTAGACAAGGCCTCATTTACTAGAAACACTATTGTTTCAATTATTGTGGTTATTTTCTTGGCACATCCTACATTAACATCAAACGCTTTCTCAATGATGAATTGCTATGAAATTGAAAGTGGAGAGTAATGGCTTTAAGCTGACCTTGAAATTAAATGCTGGAATGATACTCATACATTTATGATTTATTTAATTCGATTTACATACAAGATGGTTCATGATAGTTGGATTACCCATGCTTATAGTTTGGGTTATTGGCATGCCAGTATTTGCCTTATTGCTTATGTTTTTCAATAGAGAGAAATTAGCAGATGAGCAATTCTTCAGCAGATATAGAATGCTTTATTAAGGACTCAAGAGAAAGCATTTCTACTGGGAGATAGTCAACACTTTCAGAAAAATTTCAATTGTCTCGATCAATGTGTTCTTATCGCTTTATCCAGACTATATTAAGGCTATCTATGCCATGCTTATGCTTGCTATTATCTTTAAGACTGTATTAAAATTTAATTACGTATTTTATCTTTAAAATGCAGGAGATTCTTTAACCCTATGAAATACCTGTCTTTAATTGGATCGAACAGCGTGAGCAAATCGCTTCAATTGTAACCTTTTATGCCGGGCTTTACTTCGTTAAAGCTGATGTTTCAGAAGCTTTCAAGTACATAATTATTATCATAGTTTTCTTTGTGAACGCTTGGTTCCTAGTTCTATGGTCTTTCGTTGCAGTCAATACCTTTAAATGGAAGTTCACTAAAAAGGTTGCTCATATTTTAAGAAAGATTATTTGCAAAAAGCTAAAGGAATCAGATTTGAAGCCTGTTGACCAGGAAGCTCTCGGTTTATCAGGGAACACTTCAGTCAATACCAAAGGAAATTCAGTCATAATGGCTAAATAAGCACTTGATGAAGCTGAGTTCGATGATATTGATGAAAAGAAGAAGTCTCAGCAGCTAAAAAAGAAGAGAGGAGACTACACAATTACACCTTTATATTTACTTTTTAAAATGGATGAAGGCGAGAAATCATACATGCAAGACTAAACTACTAATCCACTAAAAAATAATGATAAGACTAGCAAGGGAGGTTAGTCTGTGGACAATGATTCAAACATAAAAGGCATCGAACCAGTCAACGGAGATGATGATAGTAGCAAAAAGAAGAGCAATGGAAAAGTCATTAAGAAAAAAACTATGAAGTCGACAGACTCTAATAATCATAAAACCTTGTCCTCAAAAGAAGGAATCAAATCCTCAAATATTTTAAGACAATTTCTTTTTAAACTTAATAGCCCATAAATTCATAAAAATAAGGCCCCATTAATATATTAAAAATACAGTATGAGATATAGTTTGGGATTTAAATAAGAGGCTCAATAATTGTTGAACAAAAGACAGGAAAGGCTGATACTAAGAAGGGAGACATTATGTCCTCATTTTCTATTAATTATTTTGATTAATTTAGTGGCTCTTCCGACCAACAGGATAAATCTTAAAAAGTAAAGACCAAAGACCAGTAAAAAATGAAAGAAATCAATGACGACATCTCATCAGACGATCAAAACATCGTTTCCAATAACTCAAGTGAGAAGCAGCAGAAGAATCATAAATCTAAGAAAGCCACTACAATTTCGTCACAGATGGACAAATCCACCATGTAAAAGGATGCTGTAGGTTCAGGAGAGTACAATAACGATGGCACCGAGCATAAGATCTCAGACGACACCGACCAGCACGATATGATGGCAGTCACTGCAAACATATCTGCCAAGAAAAAGAAGAAAGGCAAGAAGAGCAAGGTAAAGAAGGGAAAGAAACGAGCACAATAAGACATGGAGGACGACTCTGATGAAGACCTCAGATATCAGAAGTCTCAAGATCGCAGAACCAATAACTTCAATGATTCCATCGATGACATCAATTTGCAGTCCACCACACAGAATTTGAAGATGCCTTATAGCAATACGCTATCTAAGAACTAGCAGGACAATAGTCAAGCACTCAAAGTGAAGGCTTCTAAACTTTAAGGCAAGATAATATAAGATAAATTTCTTATTAATATTGCCTTGATTAAAAATAATGGAAAGTTGTAGCTTTATTATTTTCATTTAGTCTAAAATTATGATATCTTGTTTAGTGTATTTGGAAAATAAAGATCAATTTTACTTTAAATCAATTCAATGAATTAATCTTGTAAGTAAGTAACAATTAATTATAAAATGGGCTTTTATATAAGCATTCTAATTACAAATCATATCTGTTTTAGGAATAATTAGTGGAGCAATTGCAGGGGACATGTCAAGTTCAGAGTTCTCAATTGAAGAAAACAGAGTGTACACCATAAAGAAGAAGAATCAGGCTCCTGCCAACCCAGCCAAGCAAATCAAAATGAACGAGTAAATCATCGACAGCAGGTCCAAGAAAGATGCAAGTAAGAAGCAGTAGTAACAACAACAAAAGAAGGGCAAGTAGATCAACTAGGATGACATCAGCGACAGCGATGATGATGAGAATGATCAGACCAAGAACTTGGATGAGAGCAGTAACAACATCATGTCCATGTCTGATGACTCCAGAATATTCAAGAAAAAGTGAATGAGAAAAATCACTCAGTAATAACTTAACTAAATTACATAAACATAGTATAAGTATTATATGCATATTATTAACTTTAACAAAAGTATTTCTTAACCTTCTCTATTTTTACTCTTATTAATTCATAATACTTTGAAGATTGGCGATATTAAATATAAATATTGATTGATTTTCTAATTAAATTAATATAAGATTTATTGTAAAATGGATCAATAGCCTATTGATACAACCTCTTCAGATTAATAATAAGCATTAGCCGATCAGAATAGTGTTTAGCCCAAGAACGTGTTTTCTTATACCTCAGACAACATGATTAAAGAAGGTGATACTGTGATAATCTGGGAGTCTGCCGATTCTATTAAGCAAATCCAAATGAAAAGAGGGAGCACATTCTAGAATAAACATGGGGCATTCCCTCACGGCGACATTATCGATAAAGTGGAGTATGGCACTAAAGTTTTCTCGAAGTCTATGATGGGGTGGATGCATATTCTCAGACCCAATTCACATATCTATACTACCAGTTTGGCACAGAGAACGTAGATATTGTATACTCCAGATATCTCTTAGGTGCTATTTAAACTTGAGTTGTAACCTGGATATAGAGTGGCGGAGAGTGGTACTGGAAGTGGAAGTTTATCAGTATCTATTCTTAAAACAATAGTTACTAGAAATCTTCTAAATTACAAAAATATACATATAAACTGATTATGTTTTGAATAAATACAATTAATATTCTTTAAAATTATAATTCCTATTGTATGATAATTTATAACTTACTCTTTACCCAATTTTCTATTCAATTTAAGTTTTGTTCTAAGTCCCAACAGGTCACTTATTCACTTATGAATTTAACCAAGTTAGAGCTGAAAAAGCCAAGGAAGACTTCTAAAGACTAGGTTTCTATCCTAATAACGTACATGTGACTCACAGAGATGTCTTAAACAATGGTTTCCTGTTGAATGATGACTAAACTCAGGAAGTTTTGGTGGCTCCTGGTAGTATCGATGCGATCTTTTTAGATTTACCCAGTCCAGAGAGAGCTGTACCTCACGCCTATCAAGTGTTAAGAAAAGGTGGGAAATTGTGCAATTTCAGTCCATGCATCGAATAAGTGCAAAAAGCAGTCACTGAAATGGCCAGATAGGGATTCTATGAAATCAGGACTTATGAAACTCTAACTAGAGAGTACACAGTTAACAAGTATGAATACGAATCATTGAATAAAGTTAAGAAGGATGTTTAAGAGGAGGAGGATTAGAGCAAGTAGCAACTTAACAAGAGAACTTAAAAATAAAAAGATAAAAATATGATTGTTACAGCTCCTAGAATTGATTAAAGAGGACATACTGGTTTTCTTACTTTCGCTATAAAGTTTTGAAAACTTAATTAATTAACAAGTTTTTTTAATTTCATTAACCATGATTATTTATATTAGTATTGAAATTGGCAAAATGTTTTCAAAAATAATTCCTAAATTCATTGAAAAAGAAAGGAAAGCAGAATGATGTAGACTTCTTCACATCTCTCGAGTAAAAAGATATGGACTCAAGGTTGATAGAGATTATCATGTTTGAAGTTAACAAAATGTTCGCGAAAGAAATGGCAAAGTACAGAAACGTCACATCTGAGTTCAATACTATGCTAAAACGTAAAAATCTCTTGGAGGCTAAACTATTTAAAAAACGCTATGAAAAAGTACAAAAACATCTTAATGGCATACCTAATATGGAAAGCACTCTAAATCCATTCAAACGGTAGTATTAGCCCAGTATTTTTAATGAAAGTTTAGTGGATTCCAAAATGGATATTCCAAATAACAAGGAACTTTATGAAAATGTTATTAAGGAAGCTTTTGGAGATTTAGCAGACCCAGATGAAGATGCTGACCAAGAGCAGCTTAAGTAAATGTCTGACAAAGAAATTATTGAAAGGATAAGAATGAAGTATAGAAGAAGAGTCCTGAAAGAAGGTCCATCGATTTTGAATTAACCCGACAAGCCATCTAGGTTTCTGGAATAGATGATGAAACTATGCAACTTCCAAAGAATCTCTAATAAGATTTAAGGAGGCATGAATAAGTATCAAAGATCTCTAAGACTAAAACACAAGTCATTTAGTGTCAACCCTTAGTCCCCACCAGAACTTGAAAAAGATGAAGACGATGATAATAATAAATCATCGTTCTTTATCACACAGGCTTTTATGCCACTTCCTTCAGTTGAAATAACTACACCAACTTTGAAATTAGGAAATTAGAGTTTGAGGACCCCTGTCAAAAGCAATCATATTTTTAAAAGTAATTTTATCTATATCAAAGTAGCCCAAATATCACAAATTACTTGAATTTCTTAGCAACAAACTTAAACAGAACTCAGAGACTTAAGTTATTTATTCTTATATTTTTTAAGACCTACTGATAATAAGACATTTAATTCTACTTCTGGAATATCATTAAAGCCACACTTACGTTCTAGCCGCTATTTGTCTAAGAAAAACCTTGATTTAACATCCCCAGCTATATCTACATAAAATCGATAAACTTACCAAAACTCACCAACAGAATCTTTGCTTCGAAATGCTATACTAAATATAATTTTTAATTTGAAAAAGTTTTATTTTATTTCAAATTATTATACTAACAAAAATAAAGAAAAAATTCGTAAAGAGTTATTCGTATCAATTAAAATATGTGAATAATCAAACAAAATATAATGATAGATTTATTTTAATTTCGATTTGTTTATAATTAAAATATATATATAAAAAATAGAACAAAATGTTTTAGATTAAGCGCTATATAAATGAGATTAAATATTATCCAATGAATTTTTATTCCAGACATTATAATTTATTTAGAAAATTACATCTTTTATAATATTTAGTATTATGTTAATTAATAATAAATTTCTTATTTTTCCAAATAAATTATTTTTAAATAGTAGTAAAATGTCAAAAACAAACACCGACATTTCTCCATAGATATTAAATGAACTAGAGCGAGAAATTCAGATAAAAGATGATATAAAAGTGAAAGCGAGAGCAAAAACTCTCTCCACCAAAGACTGGGAATAAATCGGGCAGAGCAGGATTTTACAATTTACTATCTTGGACAGAATCATCGAGGACTGCTCAGACTACGATAAAGCCAAACAAGAGAAACTTATGATGCATAAACTGGGACTAAGTGGCAAGAAAAACTCCATATTGGGCAGTCAGACTTTGCAGAATTCAAGCACGAATAACAGTAGTTTCATAATGAATTAACAATAGCAGTTTGGGGCTAGCTCTAAACATCAACATAACTACAGCACCACCATCAGTAAACCATAATAAATATATTAAGAGATTACTATAAAAAATTCAAATTAAAAATTCAAGGTTTAGCAAAGAAAACTTAATATAGGATGTGAAAAAGAAAAATATTGAGGATACTTTGACATTTTTGGAAAAGCTTAAACGTATGAATAAACTTTCTCATGTGGAGAAACTTAATTTTGATTGACTAGTATATAAAAATAATAAAAATTATCTGAAGTGATTGCTTAATTACATGAATAAGTTATATTAATTAAAAGTTTTTATTATAAACACTCATAATTATATTAATTTTAAGAGTGTATACAATTAATATAAAATTTCTTTTGCATAAATCATAGATTTGTAACCTATATTAATTTTCCTATAAAATTCTGAATTAAAAATATAAAAATTAAATTAATCTAAGTGGTAGAATAAACATGATCAAGACTAATAATACTATGGTAGGTGGTAAAATGTCAACTTAAACCCATCAGAGACTTTCAGTACCGAACACTTTCTCAAATTAAAATAAGGTCAATGGTCCTCAGACTTAAATAAGCTCTTACCAGAGAGACTCAGTGGGAGCAAGGAGAACCTTGAACAATACTTAAAGACTGTCAGATATGAATTCTACATCTACTCAGAAATAGCAATAGTCTAGTTAAAAAGTTTACTAGTGATTTTTATTACAATACTTATCAACTTAAAATGCTGATGTAACTTAAAGATATTCTATGGGCTTAATGACCAGTGAAGACCAACTCTCTCAGACAATATGCCCACCCTCTCACTCACCAAACCTCACCTCCTTCGGTTTACAAGGTATCTTAACAAACATAAAAGAAGGCCGGAGAGATCCCACTAAAATGTCCTTTGATGTTATATCTGCACACAGTAGCACGAATGTTGGCAGAATAACTAATCTATAAAGAGAACGAGAAATGCGCAAAATCACGAAAAGTCTCAATAGATCAATTAGCAGAGATTAGTTAAAGGAAACTTCTAAGACTCTATAGTCGATGACTAAGAAAGACCTTGAGAAAGTAAACAGTACCAATTAAAGGATAAGACTTTCATTGATGAATGAGCACAGAAAGCAATCAAGCAATTAGCTATACTCAAGTGATCAGCATTTCAATCATGAAAATAAGCAACACGAAATCTTAATTGAAGATATCTCATCAGACAGTGACTAGGAGAGTTCTAATCCCTTTGTGTTGTAGAAAAACAAATCGATAGTCCAGCAAAGTGAATAAAACAATCAACAAATGCAAGGTTCTTAAAACTAAGGTAGTAAAAAACTGTTAGAGTTAGAAAAAGAATGGGGATAAATAAAACAAGAGCACAATGAGCACAGTCTTAGCAGAGAGAATAGTAAGGATAGGTCACACCTCAAGTATTTTAGTAAAAACCTACAAATAAAGGGTGATAGCAGATTGAATTTAACTTTTAAAGAATAGAAACCAAATAGCGTTTAGAATAAATCCAGGCAAAAGTCATTGATTCCATAATATGATCAGGATGAAGGCCAGTATTCACAAGAATCTTAAAATTACTTGCAAGATCATGATATAAATGAAGGGGATGAGGGATCACCTGTTCTAAAAATAAATCCTTCATTTAAGTATCAACTTATTGGAGATAGATCTCCAAAGCATGAGAAATTGAGAATAATGGATAACTTATCATTACTGAAAAAGAAATATTTTAGGGATTGCATTTTATTCTTAGTTTTTTATACCATGGATTATTTATCTATAAATCTTAAAATAATTGTCATAAAGAACCAGTTTAACAAGAGACACTGACATTAGAAGCGTATTAAATATTTACAAACAGATAAATTTATTCACACCTGAGCCACAAAAACTATAGGTCTCTCCTTTATCTTGTATATTATTTTATAAATAAGTGGAGCCTATAGCACTAGCAAAAAATATCATCTCATTAAACGAGTAATAGCTGAAAGTTCAATAAAAAACTCAGTAGATGTTCTTTCCAAACAAAACAAGCATGGCACAGCCAAAGTAACAATCATAAATATAGTCCTAAAATAAGAGCAATTTATTAGCCTCTTCTTCGAGCGCTTCACAAAAATAAGTAACTTTAAAATCGAAGAATAAGTAATTTACTCACTTAAGTCCTTAAATCCCGAGAAAAAAATATGAATAGGATGAAGATGCTCAGATAACTTAAGATATAGAGGATGCATAATCTTCAATTTAAAAGTAGCTTTATACTGCTAATGAAATATAAAATTAGAAGAAAAATTCTAATTTCACTAGCAGAGCAAATAATACAGTTCAAAAGTAAGCCAATAATAATAGCGACATTTTCACTTTTCACAGAAGTAATTATGATTAATCGCATTAAGGCGATAAGTTGTAGGCTATGATCTCTTAAATCAAGAATAAAATCGATATGATGCATCAAAATGTAAATTTGGATTAAGGACGTCTCAGCAATATGTCAGATTAGCGTACTTTAAGAAAATTAAACAGAAAATCTTTGATTGAAAATGAAACTCAAGATCTCATTGACAGGACTATTATTGATGATTTAGATAAGCTAAAAACAATTGACAATAGGAAGTAGCTGTAATAAGTTCAACAAGATGAATAGATAACTGAAGCTTATTATTACCAATAGTCTAAGAATGACAAGATGCAAGCATTATAGAAGCTAAATCAACAAATTAGAGTAAGCTCCTTAACTAAGATGGGAGGATAGCCTTCGAAATTAAAGCAACCTACTTAGATTAAGAAGCAACCAAGCAGCACAAAATAGAGCTCCACTGAAGTTTCAAAAAACCCATTTAACTTAGCAAATTATCATGAAATGGTTGGAGGGGTTAGCAATGGAAAATAAACAGCTCTTCATAGCAAGAATTCTAGCATTTCATAGAAGTAGAGCAATACTAAATAACCTAATAATAAATATAGCAACAGCAATATTAACACTAATGGAATAACTAGCAATGCAAATAAGAGAAATTCTATGTAATTCGCAAAGAAAACAGCTTTTTGACTATTTTTATCTAATTAATTTTGAAATTATAAATAGATTTTTATTAAAATTCTTTAAAAATAATTCTATTTTTTATTACTCTCCACATAAATAAATAGAAATAATAAGCTATAAAATATAGTTGAATAAATATATTAAAATTTGTAAAATGGATGGATAACATCAAATAAGATAATTATAATATAATTATTATTGATATAAATATAAATCATTACTGACTAATTTAGGTTAACAGCTTAATTATAGATGAGTTAAGATTTTTAGCTGCGTGGAGCGACTATATATCAAAATAATAATATTACCTAGAAATCCTTGTTAAATAAGGTAAATCATAATCAAATGGAAACTATTGAAGAGTTGAAACAATCATTCAAGGAATTCAATTTACTAGAGTAGAAATTCGAAGATAAAGTAGAGGAATCTTCGAGAGGTAAGGTTTTGTAAATAAAAATTATTTAAAACAAATTAATATTGTTTAAACATATTGGGGGTTGAACTTTAAACTTTAGCAATGAAATATATTATTTCTTAAAGAGAACATTAGATTATTAAGTCTTATTCTTTACTTTAAACTAACTTTTCAATGAAAAAAACAATATTAAATTGATTTCCAATATTATGCTTAAATAAAAACTATAATAAATTAAAAAAGAAAATACTTAGAATAATTATTAATATTATAACTATTTGTAAATTTTAATTTTTTAAATGCTTATTTAAAGTAAAAGATAATTGAAAATTTTCTTATTAAAATTCAATAATTGTATTTATAAGTTATACCACTATTCCACTTAAATTTGTCTATCCCTAAACATCTCTTATCCAATATTCCTTGAGTAACTTAATATATTCTCATTGATTTAGGACCAGGTAAAAATGAAACAAGAAAGTTTAGCATAAACGAAATTGAAAAAATTGTAGATAGAAAGCCAAGTATTAAAATTCATCAATCTGAAACTTCAATTCCAAAGTTACTTCCGCTACCCATATTTCAGGGATAAATGTCATTGAAAGACGACATCAAACTAGGGTGAGTATCAAATATATTTATTTCATTAGAGGTTTGAAATTCACTCATAGTTTTCAAGAAAACTTGCCTCAAATTTAATATTAATTTCTCTAACTTTAGATGGAGACCTATTTAACCAATTGCCAGTGAAGTTCCTACAAATTTCAGGATAGAGGAATTTGAGTTAACTCAGAAGGAAAGATCTTCTGGTCATTTGATCTACAAATATCCAAAAATTAAGAACTCGAAGTAACTCTTAGATTTGCACCAAAACAAGAAGCCATTCCAATCTAAATTTAATTTTGATGTTAAACCACCATAAAACGGAGCAAGTTTTAGTCTGCAGGCTTTAGATTTTACATGTGAATTTGAAAGTGGAAATTTGGATAAAGTTATTCGCGTTGGTGACAAAGAATATAATATTTATATGAGACCAGATTCTAACACCAAAGGCTGCTTCTAATGGTTCAATTTTGTTGTCAAAAATGTATTTAAAGTCAAGGGAGTACAATTTAACATCATGAATTTTAAGAAGAAAAGTGTTTTGTACTAAACTGTAAGATATTCTAATTTATTTAAAAATATTAAATTATAGTTGATGAAAATAAGGGTGTCTAGTCAAAGAGATGTACTATAATTATCATAGTCTGAAGAATACATTAAAAACAAGCATCCTTGGATTGAAGGTGGGTATGACATTAAAATCATGAGAGATGATTTATACAAGTATAACTACTATGACTACTATCAATACAAGTACGAATTATTAAATTGATTCTAATTTATCTATTAGAAAACCATTTTACACCCTATCTTTTAAGTTTGACTTTGAGCACTAACTTAATTTAACGCAATTTTCTCTTGGGATACCTTATACATACACAGATCTCTAAGACTTTCTAAGGCCTCTAAAGCATCAAAATCTGTAGTACTTAAAGATAGAAAAGTTATGTACTCAGTTGAGTGGAATAAAGGTTCCAGTTTTGACTGTAACTGAACCTTAAGTAAATGATTCTAAGAAAAAACTGATTATTATTTCAGCGAGAATTCATCCTGGAGACCATTAAAGTTCTTATGTTATGGAGGGAATCCTTAATTTCTTAACATCCTAAAAAGGATATGAAGAGTACTTAGAACAAGTTTAAGAGCTCAGAGAAAATTTTATTTTCAAGATCGTACCAATGCTAAATTGTGAAGGTGTTATAATCGGAAATAATAGGACATCCTTGGCGGGAAATGATCTTGAAAGGTACTTTGAAGAGCCAGATTAATACACACATCCAGAGATGTATAACTTAAGAAGCTTAATATGTCATATGATTGATGATAAAAAAGTAAAGCCATTCTTGTACCTAAATTTGATGAGCAACATGAACAAAAAGAATTTCTTCTTGAATTCGAACTATTTCTCATTACATGATAAAAACTATCCGAAAATCAGATGCCTTCCTTAAATTTTACACAACATGTCATCTCTTGAAAATGACTGCTAGTTTAGATATCACTCCTGTAAATTCAAAAACCCTCAAAATAGACCCAACTGTCCAAGAGTTTAACTTTTCAAAGAATTCGGTTTTCTTTTCAGTTATGATTTTATTTCAAGCATGTATGGATACAGAGGGAACAAAAGAGAGAACTTTTCATTTAAAATTGACGACTTTTTAAACATGGGCAAGATACTAATGAGATGTGTTTACGAGTTATCATCACTTGAGAACGAAGTCAAGAAGAAGAAAGGGTAGAAAGGAACTATCTACGATTAACTGTAATCACGATTGATGCTGAGAGATCCAAAGCGAGAAAAAATAACAAAAGAAATTATTAAGGAAATAGAAGATTTTGATGAGGAAAAGTCAATTAACTAAACTTAATTGGATTAAACTAAGAAAAGATGAATGCTTAATCACAAATAAAATAAGTATGTTAGCAGTAGAAATCCCGAACCAAGATACTCTTCTATGGCTGTAGTTAGTAAAGTTAAGATATTTAAGAATAAAACACTCAAGAAAAAGAAACAACTTAACAAGTCTCTTTAACCCTTATCAGCATCATAAAATACATCCCAGATATTAGATTAAACAATCTCAACTGTAAGTGAAAAACATTCTATCTAAAGGGAACTGTCAAAGTAGCATATTGAAGAAATTAAAGAGGATGTAAATTTATATGAAAAGAAGCTTGAGGAAGAGTAAAGTTTTAGAATAGATGAGCTTGATGGCATATAATTGCTAAAACTCAAAAGAGTGCTGATAGCAAAAGGGGTATAAAATTCTCCAGAGAAAGAATTAGTATTGTAATTTATTGATAACTAGATCCTCAAACTCAGAAAAGAATACTCTAAAAGTATCAATAAACTATATTTTTAATTAAAACAAGAAATTAACCATGACTAAAAGTTTAGTTAGGGAAGTCCTGAGCCCGCTAAATCAATTCTACACTCTAAGAGATCTCATAAATAGAGTCATTATCACAAGCATTGCATGTATAGAGAAGATGAACTCGCAGTTAAATTAGAAAAGCCATCAAGAATATCACCCCATATTAAGCTTGTTGAGAAACTTCAAGAAAAACTGTAAAGCTCTACATCCAAAGGATAATTGCTAAGCCCAAACATATTGCAACAAAAGTCAAGAGTCATAAATTTGTCCTTGTCATAATCATTTTCAAGTAAAAATCCTCGAGAAAATAAGACCCCTTTGATACCAACTGCGACGTTTCTGGATGAATAGAGCTAAGATGCAATTTAGATTAAAGAAGAAAATTAAACTCCTACACCTGACCTATTAAACCCTATGTATAATGAAAAGCCTCCAAGATCTCTTAATCAATCTGCACATATATAATACGATTACAATGATGATGCACTTATTTTACAGTAAATGTTTTAAGAGCTACAAAGTCCCCCAAAACCCCTTGAGTTTCCTTTTACTCTGCCTAGATAAAAAGACTTATTAAAGAAGAGTGCTGTTTAAGAATCATTGAAACTTTAAGAAATGTTTGCAAAACTTTAAACTTGTAAGTTAAATTATTGTCTTTTTAACCTTTTTAATAGAAAACATGATTTTAAGTAAAATGAGATCAAGCACTCCGAATGGTACTTTACCTTTATTAGAGACATCGATAAACATTTCTAAAATAAAGTCAATTCAAAACAATAATACTGCTATTATAAAAGTCAGAAAAGCTAAGAATTTGAATCCTTCTCACAAAGTTTAATAATATAACTAAAGGGAAATTACTATCACTCAAATTGATTAACTGTAAGAATAAATTGCAACAGCACAAACATCTTAAGTTAAAGATAGTTTCTTATAGTAAGACATCTATTATAAGAAATTGTTAAATGATTATTAAAATCAAAATTAACTCTAGCCGTCATAAATTTTATAACCCTAAAATTAAGCAGAAACATAAAATAATTAATTCTTGACTTAAAGCACATATTCTACACAGATTATTAAAGGAATTAATAAAACTTAAGCGAGTATGAATTTATAAAGTCACCAAACTTAATCGATATAAAAGCCTCCAAAAATCCCAGTTATCTAAGTTAATTAGCAAATCTCTCAAACTTAGAAAACCTAGAGTAGCAAGTATTTGAAACATTTATTCCATAAGTAAAAACAGAGAGCTTAAAGTTTAGAAAAAATGAAAGAACAAGAACCATCAACTGCGATGTTTCCCTCCATAAGCTTTATCTCGCCCTCAACTTCAATTCCTAGCAATAAATCTATGAAGAATAAGTCATAAAACTCATTTACATTCTAAAACATCCCTCAACTATCAAACTAGAAGAGTAACTTAAATCAGAGAAAACTTCTAAATTCTACTCTTGAAAAGAGATTGTTAGGAATCAATAAACTTGAAAGTAGATATTAGCATAGAGAAAAGGGAACTTTTAAAAGATATGTAAGCTTAGAAGGGTTCCAGACTAATTAAGAAACAAAAAGGAGTTCGTTTGAAATTCCAATAGAAAATGATATCGCTAAGAATTTAATTTAAAGTCAGTTTTAATAAGTTTTATTTAAGAATGTTGTCATTGGAAACAGAGTTAAGGTAAGAATTCCTGCAAGCTTGAAAGACAAGAATTAAAGTGCAGTTCATACTAAAAACTAAGCTTCAGATTAAACTGAAAACTTATAAGAATTACACATAGAAATTGATAACTAAGCTTAACCATTAGATAAATAATAGCAAACTGATGATATTCTCCCAAAAGTAATTCAATAAACACCTTATGAAAACTTAAATAAGCTAGATGAAAAATCTTAAGAGTTCAAATATCAATTACAGCTTAAATTATCAGAACTTTATTAGAATTAGCTAGAGTAGCTGAACCTGAATTAAGATTTGAGTGAACTTAACAACGATACATCAATTTTCTAAAACAGCTAGAATCAATTGAGATATAAAAACTAATAAGTGATGATTCAAAAAGACTTCAAAGAAGGTCCTTTAAATATTCATGACTATAATTAAGAAGATTAATCGCCTAATAAGAGCAACGTTTTGTAAAAATTTGCAAATAGATTGAGTAATAATTCTTATCAATCTTAACAAGGTTAATTCAATAATACTAAGTCAAAAAGTGATGTTGGTACATCATTCTAGCAATATTTAAAGAAAAAGAAAGATATTAAAGTTCTAATGTGGTACAATAAACAGCTAAAGTTTCAATTACCATCTAAACCTTAGTTATTGTGAGAGATATGATATTAAGTAATATTAAGAGGTATTATTTTACTTTTAGATATAAAATTACAAATCGATTGATTATTGTCCAAAGAGAGTTGGAGACAAACAAAAATTAAATATTTATTTCCAGAAATATCAAAATAAAATATTCAACAGCAAGAATATACCTCATTTTCACATAGATTAAATCCTTATCTCTCCCTCAGCTCATAAGGTTATAGTAACTCCCATTCAGTGCACTAATTCTAATGTCTAAATACTTTTTTAATATTTCCAACTATCCCCTGGTAAAATGGTAATATTCCTGTAGGGTATATTTTTAAATAAGTAATGACTCCTCTTCTGGAGTGTTCCCAAGTGGTTTGACCTGACATGATCAAATAAGTGTGATAGAAAAGTAGACAGCCAGCAAATAAAATAAAGATAAAGCTTAGAGTTTAGAAAACTACCCATACGCTCCCTATGTGATTGGCTTGATCCTTATCTCCATTTTAGTTTTCCTCTCTTCTAGCATAACCGCTCATCGCAATATTGAAAGTTAGACAGAAATGCGTGGTTTGAAAGAATAAAAAGGCCCAGAATTTGCGATGATTCAGTTCACCAACACAACCGCCAATCCAAAAGCAATGATGATCAAATTTTCTAACGCATCTTTCGCACTCTTTGCAATGTTTAGTTCGATAAGGTTGCTCTAAATTGCAATACTCACAGAATTTCTTAAGTGGTAGTTCTATTCTTGCTATGTGTTCGAGTGAACTTATATGCTAATTTGAACTCTCTATTGATCTACTTGAATCTTTTGTATCTTATATTTTATACTAATTGCAGAAATGATTGAGTTTCAAATTAATAAGGATTGCTAATATTAGCAATAAATTTGTATCATGAAGTGCCATTTTATCAAATGACCTACTATGTTTATTTCTAGCATTATCGTCAGAGAGTACACTCATATTATTGTCATTGATGTATGCACTATTATTGTTATTCTCTAAATCGTTATTTGAATTTGGATCATTTGTCTTTGAAAATGAATCTTAAATGGCTTCTACATCTGTCTCTGCTACAGTTTTAAAATCATCATATCCTACAAACAATTTAGCTTTCTGTTTTCTTGAAAATTCAGTCTCTGTTTCGTCTATAATTATTTATATTTATTTTTCTTAAGAAAATAATACTAACTAATGATTAAATTATAGATATCCTGGGTTAATGTAAGAGAATAGGAAGAAGTATATCGAAACTAAATGTATAATAATAATTCGAACATTATAATTATATATTTTTAATTTGATGTTATAGTCCAATGAAGAAGAGAATATTAAAGATATCCCATGACTTGAAGTAATCATATAGGTCATTGGGGTATATGAAACATGACCCATAAAAAAGAGTGTAGCATCCGAAATAAAAACATCTGGCTGAGAAAACTGCCTGAACTACCTCTGCTCTCTAAAAGTATTCAAATATTTTTTATGTATATTCTTACACCCATGTTTGATAATTATGTATTTCAAATTTAAATTAATTTAGATAATAATCTAAATATACTTTAAGTATCCTACTCTCTTTGATATCTATGAAATAATAATATCAGTGGAAATGTATTAAAAATAAACACTGAAACTTATAATAAATTAATAGGCAAAGATGTAAAATTAGCATGAAATGGAAATTAATGAACAATTTTATACCTTGAATTAATAGAGTTAAGAGAGTAACACAAAAAACAATAATTCATAGTAAAATGATACTTTAATTTAAGACAATTTTATGTCTTTCAACTATTGTTTATGTTGTAATTTTTTTAATTCTATAAATAATAAAACCACCTCCCCTAAATATTTTTAAATTTGCAATAGTAGAATGTTTAACACGCCAATAAAGCAAATGACAGCTTCGCTAATGAATAAGATTAAAACATTTCATAACAATAAAAGGAATATGAGAATAAACAGCAGTTATTCAATAATCAGTAAAATTTCACTTTCGACAATAAACTTCATGACCAATCTCAGGATAATTGAGCTAATAACAGTTTCAGCAATAATGAAACATTTAATTATAAACCCAAAATATAGTAAAATATGCCTGTGAATAAATCCAAATTTACCAATCAATATGGTGCTTAAAATAAAGTAAACCAGTCATAAGATATTACAGATTAGGAATTATATTAGCAAGAATAGAGACTATCAAGGATAGGCAAATCAGAAGGAAAGAAAAAGCTAAAAATTAAAAGTGTTAAAGATAAGAAACGGGTTTATCCCTCCGCTATCCTTGAGTATTAAAACATCAAGAATCTAAGTTACCTACAGACCCCTATTAATTCTCTTAAGATAAACGCTATAATTTATATAAAGGCTCTTATTTATTTTTATAATTGTGTATTATAAGTAAAAGAGTGTGGGATAATAGCAAAGCAGCAATATTTATCAAGTTTATGAAATTGATAAGCAAACCATTGTAAACAAGAAATAGCACATAAGCAATAACAGTAGCAGCAACCACAATAAAAGCTTAAAATAAAAGTAGAAAAGGGATTCAATAATAGATATGATTGAAGGAGAATATTAAGAGGAATCCCAAGGGGACAATGGAGGAAGGACTTCAATTTTTTCATTCTCAAAAAAAGACAAAAAGTAACATCACATCGATAAGTTTAGCTTAGCAGATTAAAATGAACAAGATCATATATTCTAAACGAAATTTAGTCTTCCTTAGGCTAGAGAAATATATTGATTTTAAAGTCTGTTTATTGAATATCTAAGATTTGATTTTGCTATTTTTAATTCAATAGAGGATCGATATAAGAGAATGAATATTTCAATAATATGCACCCATAAACCACAAAGAGGTCAAACTTTTAACAGCCTCTAATTTATAATTTATATTTTGATTAGCATATCAAAGCCAGTCTTGGCTCACATACCCTCACTTCATCACCTTCTATACCATTTGATGATGATTAGCTTACTAACAAGCAAATAATTGGATTAATATGTGTTATATGTTATTAAGTGATTTTTAAGCATCATAACAGCTTTATAAATGAAGAAAATTAACAGAATTAAACTTAAGATAGTACAGCAAAGAAGCTAGAAATACCCATGAATTATCAAGATTTTAATTTTAATTACACAATACTCTTATACATATTTACTAAACACAGTTTTAGATAAACTTCTTATTTATGATAAGATTGGAAGAAGATAGAGTCAATGCGAATGAAAGAGAAATAAATGCATTCACTTCCTAATCAGCAACTAGATAGAGAGCGTAAATTGAAGCTACATAATGTTCAATCTAAAATTCGATAAGATGCCATTTAAAACGGTAAAGTTATAATTTTTAGTTTTTTTATTAAATTTTAAGCTAACTAGGAGGAGACTCTTGAAGATGGGTTGAGATAGAAACTTTCGAGATTGAGATAAATCAATGTATAGGAAGAGCCATTTACTTATAGTTTATCAAAAGTTCATGATCGAACATTCATCAGCAAGATATTGCCATGTGTCCAGAGACAGCAACACAAGTATTCTTTAATATATATATTGATAACTATAATATAATTCCCCTATTGGAGCAAGCAATTCAAAGAGTCCTAATCTCCTCAGAAACACATTTAGCGTGGAAATGTATGGGGAATTCTTAAAACACAAAAATAAACTAAAAGAAAAGCAAAAGCAGCAAGTTAATGCTCAAAAAGAGTAAGAGAACAAAAAACTGAATAAATCTCATAATGACATATCAAATCCTCAATAAACCAATAAATCAACCATGAATTTCGGTGCATTTATCCAAAAATAAGCCAATTTTTCTTTCCAAAATTAAGACTAAAAGGCTAGTACTATTGTGTATGAGAATCAAATGGATTATTCTACCCCTGGTGGTTTCATGAATATTTAAGTGTAGAATTTATCAGGGTAGAGTTCAAGAAGCAATATTAAACAGTAAAAATTTAATACGATTACAGCTGAGCCTACCAATATATTTAAGCAGAAATCTACATCTCTGGTCAATAGTAATTTAAGAATTAAAAAACATATCACTCCACTTGTTATTGATAAAAATATTGAGAATCTGAGTAAATTTGGACATCAAAAATCACAATAATTTGATAAAAGCGGCACTTCAAGGCAGTAGGTGCCTTAAAATGTGTTTAATTTAAGCTCTACTAGAAATAAAAATGCTTAATAAAATTAGACTAATAGGAGTTTATTTTATTTAGAATTTAAAAACAGTGTTTTAAAAACAATCAACATTATAGGATTATTATATTTTAAATAAGTTTCAATACAAATAGTAGGAAACTGATTAAAAATTACAAGAGCAACACTGGAACCATAACCCCTCGAAGCATAGCAGATAAAATAAAAATAAATGACGATTTGAATGACATCACAGAAGCTTCGTAAAATAAATTGCACTATACAAGTTAACCCAAGAATGAAAATAAAACAAAATTAAAAAATTTGTATATATTTTATGAAAGCATGACACCTAGAGTGATTTTTCCAAGAGTGAAAAAAACCACTCTGAGTGAAACTAGGCCTACAAATGGCACAAGAGGCAGTATGGGCAAAAGTTTAAAAAACATATTAATATGCTATTACTTAAAACTTTAGTTAATATTTTTTTTCAAGACATATTAAAGTTAGCAGAGTTTCGAAGTTAATTCATTATTGAGTGCCATTGGACTAAGTTTCAAAGAAAAAATGGAATTTATGCAGTAAAAGCGCGCAGAACAAGAAAAGAAAAAATAATTCCTATGCATCATCATTTCACTAAATAATGTAATAGTTAATTAAATTACTGATATTTTATTAAATTGTAAAAAGTGTTATATTAAATATATTCGGAATAGTATATTGAAAAGATATGAAATTAATTAGTTAGGTTTAATATAATTATTTGAAATATAATTACATTTATTTACTAACATTACGCCCATTATGGTTTTATATATTAAATAATCAACCAATTTATATGTATTTAAATAAAAATATGTATAAATTAATGGAAAAAGTTAACTCTGTTGTGATGGTATAAGGCTCCAAAGGTCTCATCGATATAAGTAAAAATATTGGAATTTCAAAGATTTTATATAGACTCTGAGGAGTACCAAGCGCTATCTATCAAGGAAAAAAAGAAGCTAGCTTGTAAGTATTGCAAGTTTTAACTAAAGTTTATTTGTCATATGTTTAATTTTAATTGAAATTTTGGCAATACAAAAACCTGAATTTGATTTAATGGTGAGATGGAAGAGGCAAATCTAAATGCTTACGTTATTTATCCCAGGCCTTTCGCCTTAAATTCAACAGCTCTCACACTTATTTTAATATCTACATGCCCCAAATTTGTTGACTGTTAAATAACTAATATTTTCCATAGTGATGAATGAGTATGCTATTACGAAATGAATAAATTTATTGGCATTAAAATATTTAACCATTTTTATATAAATTTTAGAATAAATAGCAAGTAAAAAGAGTTACAAGAACTTAGAAAACTCAAGAGGCTCTTATTGTTAATTTTATAGAAAAACGCAAAAATGAATAAAAATTAAGTAAGACATTTTCCAATTCACATATAATCATATAAATATCTATTAAATTCTAACACTGCAATTATTACAATATAAAAGGTTTAACGATAATATTATATTTATATTACTGATAATCTGTTCTGTGATAAATAAATAAAGAATTTAGCATCTTCAGTTTTGCCTGATTCTCTCTTTTGATATTAATTTATACCAACTTTTATAGTGGATGCAGATTCAGATGCTATCAAAGAGACTGGAATGGGATCAAACGAACATAAAAAACCTGCCTTCAACAGATCTATAACTTCGAACAACGAAATTAACATGCAGGTAGTTAAATACTTTATGTTTTGTTTATAGATATTTTAAATTAGGAATTAAAATTATGAAAAGTAATGCTTATTTTTTAACGACTTCCCACCAAAAGAATATGAATATTTTACTATTCACTATTTCCACAATCATGTCCTATATTCATTAGGTTACTTACGAACTCTAAGAAATGGCTTGTTCTGCCGTCATTATGATGACACCTCCACATATTTTTAGATAAAACCTATAGAATAATGGAAAATACGTATTTTTAAAATTATAAATATGCGTGAATCCAGGGTTTCCAACTTTTAGAAGCCTCTTATCCTGTAATCAATCAACGATCTTCTGTACATTAAACGATAATCAATTTATGTTTTATATAAAATTTTGAATTATTTAAGTCTTAGATCCTGAGTTTATGATAAAATGTCGTAGCAAATTTAAGTTGTACTGGGACATTTTGATTATTATATTTGCCATATATAACTCTATCGTGATTCCAGTAGAAGTAGCCTTCAGACCTATGCAGTTAAACAGTGCTGCAGAAATCGTCTTTGAGGCTATAATTATTCCTAGTATAAAAAATAGAGTGAAAGTATAAAAATTATGCACAATATTCGCATATTTTTTTATGTGTCTATAATTTTTAACCTGCCATTATTATTTTTATTTATCATTATTTACTTAGCTATATCATCTAATTTAAATAATTTCTTAGATATAAAGTGGATTTATGTTGAAATTTCTTTATAAATTTAGGGTAAATTAATAGATAAACATCATTTACTATAATTAAGTCTATCAATTATTTTCATTAGCATCAATATTAATTATATTTAATCAATAACATGGTGTTTTTCATAGACATCTTCTTGAACTTCAGAACAACCTACATCTCCGAAGTGAGTGGCGATGAAGTTTTTGATTTCAGATAAATTTCCCTCTTGTATGTGATGAAGGGTAAATTTTTCCTAGACGTGCTTTCAAGTATCCCCTTCAACGCCATGCAATCATCTTCAGAAGTGCTCCCTATTTTGGGTATGCTAAAACTATTTCGCTTAAGCAGAATAAATGTAGTCATTAGAAACTTAAACATGAGGGCAGACACTAAGGCTTTGCTTAAGGTGCTGTGGTTGATATTTTTCTTGTTCTTTTACACACATATAATTGGATGTCTGTGGTTCTATATCACTCAGTAAGATGAGAAGTGGACACCAAAGAAGGACATGATCTTTGAAGATGAAAACGCTTATAACATATACTCTTCTTAGATTTAATACCCTTATATATTCAAAAAATAATTTTCAAATTAAAGTACTTAAATATCAATAACAAGCTTATAACTTGACTTGAAATAATATTTCCTATTTTAGTTTGATTTTTATTGAATATGCCATTAACACTCCTTATAAAACTACTATTATTTATCTGTGTTTATTGGAAGGTAATATCTGGTGGCATTCTACACAGCTTACTTCCTAATCGCTTCTGGAGAAATGACTCCCCACACAAACCTTGAAATAGCAATGGCTTTCTTCATTATGCTTTTCAGTTCCCTGATTCTCGCAAACATTTTTGTGCAGATGACCAACCTAAACGCAGAAATTAATATTAAGACAGTCATGTTCTAAAAGTAACTAGATACAATTAACACTGCAATTAATACCCATTAATTCAATTTATTTATATTGGTAACTACAGATCGCCTTTTAAAAATGATAAAAAGTATAATTAAAGTTAGATCATGATTTTTATCAATTTATTTGATATTTTTAGGAGAAAAATTTCAAAATGAAATAAAAAATTTGAATTCTAAGCTAACTTTATTTTTAAATAACCTATTATTATCAATAAAGAGGAGTATTAATAAATGTCTGCTTAATTTAATAGTGTTCTAAATATTTAAGATTTTTAAGAAATGCACTTGTTATATATTCTAAATATGGTTAATAAAACTGAAAATATTATCACTTTTTATATGGTAGTTATATAAAAAGATCTATTAGATAAATATTTATATTTGAATTTAAGCAGAGAATATAGTTTTTATATGTCAATTGAGAATCATAAGTTTCAAATTAAAAATTGCTAGTTCAATTTTAAGATTTAGGAAAATGTGACACCCTATTTAAATTCAAATATAAAATTACAAAGCTTTTTAGTTTTTAAATGGAAAATCTTGGACTTCCTAAAAAGCTTAAGAAGGAAATTAAAGAGTACTTTGTTAATACTTTCTCAAGAATGAACCAATAGTCATTTTTATATTATATATTTAATAGAAAGAGCTTAACACGTTCTTGAATGAAATATCCCCTTCACTCAAGTTGCAAATTCAATACCAAATCTTTCACGTAGCTCTAGAATCTAACATTGTTTTCAACAGCTTGTAATACAAAAAGCAAAAATTATGTTTATTTTAATACTAATATTACAGCCATGAGCACGATGAACACGGTGGAGATAGCCACAGACAACATGGACATGGTAATGCTATGGAACACAGCATAGAAGATGAGCATAATAGTAGTCACAGCATTCTTAACTAGCTTATAAAGCGGTTAGATGTCCAGCTTGCCACTCCAGAATAAATTTTCGTTAATCAAGACGATGAAATCTCTGAGGGAAATGACTACATGTACTTCTTGGCCAAGGGCGATTGCGTGGTCTTAATCAAGGACAGAGTCTTCGATGGTCATGAGGAAGTCAAACATAGATCCCTGCTCCCAGGTGATCATTTTGGTGTAAGTTAACCCATTTATTGAATTATCTCCTCTATTTTAACTCATTAATAAATAATTGAATGCATAAAAATATCAATTTTATAAGAATTCGATAAATTTAATTAGAATAGGATTGTCTATAATTAAGTTTTTTGAAATGGCATATGATATTTATTAAATCCTGAAAGTCTTGTAATATGGATTTTATAGTTAAAAATAGATTTAGTGTTTCTATATACTTGCGATAGTTATAATCAATTATTTCATTTACGAGTTTTAGCTTGTTCTTCTTAAAGTTACAAGATTCTTCTCTCAATAACATCTATTTCGTTACCACTGTCTAATATCTTCATATTGGTGTTGAAGATATCTTGATAAAGATCGTGATACTTTCTTTACTCTTTATCCATGTTTTGAGTGACATCCACAGCATTTTCTGCCTCCTTAATCTCGGTCTTAATTATTGAAAAAATAGATAGAAAATATCTTAATGCCTCTAGCCTTGTTTCTAGCTTCTTCCTTACGCTTTTTAATAATCATCTTAAGGATCTCATTCAAGTTAAGTTTCTTTCTGTCTTCTTTGATCTTAAGCCACATTTGCACACAGGCATTTTTAAGTTGAACTGTCAAATGATTTCTTTTAACTTCAACTTCCCAAGGTCTGCGAGGTCTCTTGTCCTTAGGAAACTTAAGGATGTAGTCTAGAGCTATGGCATTTGGTAAACTGAGGAGCTCAGCTTCCACTTTCTTGACTGATGCATCGAGCTCTGGGGAGTTCTTTCTGATGTTTGATAAAATATTATTGTAAGAATGCATTCGATTTGAGAAATTAAATTATAATTAATAAATTAAAATAATTAAATAGTGGCAGTTAACTTTCTGGAAGTCCTGACAATATGGTACTTGTTTGATAGAGAATTCAAAATTAGCTGGACTTTACTTTTAGCGGTACCCCTCTATCGCATCCCTGAAGCGAGTAAATCTACTTTAATTTTTTGTGATTTATTTAGTTGATTATATGCTAAAATTAAACTCAAGTTATCTCGCTTCAGAGATGCGATAGAAGAGTACCGCGAATAGTAAAGTCCAGCTAATTTTGAATTCTCTATCAAACAAGCACAATTTTATCTAAGTTTCAAGAATTTTAGCTGCCAAAATTTGCAATTATATAAAATATATTTATAATTTAATTTCCCAAATCAAATGTATTCCTACAATATTGACACTATTAGAAGTTTTCGAGGTCATCGATTTAAAGTGCGAAAACTGTAACTGTCTGAGTACATCTAGCATTTGTATCATTTTGGTCTGCAAATAAGAATCCTTGATGATTCAAAATACAACCTCTGGTCAATTTCTCGATTACAAAAGTTTCATCCTCTACTGTGTGCTCAATTTGTACCTCACCATTTTAAATGACGTACATGCATGTAGCTGTGTCATCAATCTTAAATAAAAATCCGTCTTTTTCAAAGTTTATTTTCTTCATTTTGTACATGAGCTCATGTTTCACTTAGAAGGGAACAGTCTTCAAGTAGTTAATCGAGTCAAAAGACTTCTCAAGAAACAACTTAATGTTATCATTGTAGTGATAGATCTTATTCTTAAATTTATCTATCAAGTCTGGATATCTGTGAGTCATCTCATCAAAATGCTTCAGTGAAAGTTTTGCTAAGGTGCAGTAGTTATTGGCCTTAACACTGGCTGTTCTGGGGCATCCATAAATGAGAGATATTTCCTATAGATAGATTAAGTAAGGGCTTAATATAATGAGTTACAAATAAATTATTATTAAAATTATGTAGGTACTTATCGAAATTTTATAGAAAAAGATAATTCAGTCGGTATATTAAATTTAGTTCACTTTATTATTAAATTTTCCAGCTAGAAGTGAGTGATAAACATTCTAAGAATGTTTTTGAACAAAGTATATTTTTTACAGTTTAAATGCGAGTGACTGCTTTCTCTCAACCATCTCCTCCTTAAACCTCTGAAACTTTATTGCAGAAATCATTGCGCTCATGTGACTAGTCTCATTTAATAATTTAGATAGAGCCTTTGATTGAATTTACTTTTTTGTTTATGAAACTCCAAGTTTCTCCAGATATTTAAGTTAGTTGTCAAACCCCTTTATTAGACTTTCGTCCAGAGCGCTTTTTGACTGTTTTGACAAGTGTCTTGCTTCATCAAAATTTTATGATAAATCCTAGAATCTTTTGCGTAAATCCTGTGTTTAATGCTGAGATTCAATTACCCTCTGCATTTTCTAACGGTAGGTTATCTCACCTTATTTTTAATTTGGTTTAAGTTTTGACTATGGACTATCTACGTAATCCTAGACTGGTCCTCGGACGGTAGATTTAGTTGTAGTATCCAATAATTTCATGCCAGTAAGATTTACACTAGCTGATGTGGGTTATGAGTATCTTGATTTTGATAGGGCAGTTGGAAAGAACCTCTTTAAAATTAAATTTCTTTCTTTGGTTACATTTTTAATACCATTTCCAGATTCAAAAGTGTCATTAAATTCATCTCCAGAGTGACTATCATCTCTTGGCTTAGATAAATTTTTTATTGGAAGGTTATTACTTTAAAATTACATTTTGTTAATAACAGAATGTGCACTAGATCTTATTTAAAATTAGTTTTATTACGATAATTTTCTAATCTTAAAGTTTTTAGCAAAACTTAAGTCATTACTTTTGTTCCTTAAAGTATTGCTATTGAATTTGTTATTATATGAAGAAAAAGTTGTGTCTCTTGATTGTACTTTTTATTTAGTGACTATCTCTTAACTTTTCAAAATTTTAGCATTTATTAATTATCCAATACGTTTCTTTGCTCTTTGCAAAGTTTAAGGGTTTAATTTTACTTATATTTACTTTAAGTCCTAATTGAAAATGTTTGTCTATTAGTTTAAGTCTATAATAACCTCTGGCTGTTCAATTACTTTATTCTAGTTAGATTTTAGCTATTGAAAGTTTCTCAAATGTTATCTTGCTTAAGGTTTTTATGTTTAGACTCTCTTTTCTGGTATAACAATTAGATCTTACTTTGATATTGACATTCTTCGTGGTACTTCTTCGATTTTTATGAGGTCATGTGATGAAGTTTTTCTACTATTTCTCATTAATTAAGCTTCATTCTTAAAATCCTTGCTATTATTGTAAACTATTGAAGAGTTAAGAGACCCTGCATTATATATGGGCATGTTTATTTTGTCATTTATAGAGTCGTTTTGCGATATTTAGCTCTATATCTTAGCTACTCTAAAAGACTACCTTCTTGATATACTCTGAGCTATTAAGGGCCTACTTAGATTAAGATCAACCATTATTTTAGCAGGTTTGAGCTCTCTAATGACAAAACCTCTATCCTCTCTCTCATTATACTGAGTTGTATAAATTTCTTGTTTCTTAGAACTTACAGATGCCAATCTGTTTCTCTTGACTGAACTCATCCCAGATTTAACTGATTCGTTATCTCTTATATTCATTAGTTGTGCAAAATCCTCATCTCCTTGAAACTAAAACTCCCTTGATTATTGCCTCATAAAGTGAGATTGGGATGGCATTCTAGTTTACTTGAAAGATCCCTGTCTAAATTAAGTTTTCTCATTTTTAGGTGTGAATAATAGAATTTCCTAGCTCTCTATTGTTTAATCTGTCATGTAAATTTATCGGTTTAGTACTATAGTTTTTAGTTATTTATTGAATTAGAGTTGGTTTTCTTTCAGATAGAGTGAAAAGTAATCTTTTAATTTAAGTAATATTTATCTTGGGAATTAAAATATAAAGAACCCATTAATTATTAATAAATGCTTTATAAAAATTAAATTTAACTCCTTAATTAAAACATTCTTCACTAATTTATAATTTGCAAATTATTAAAATGGAGGCATTTGATATATTCGTTAGGAATTACGACGATGGAAAGCCAATGATCACTTTGACTGTTAACTCAACCACAACCATTAAACTATAATTTTTAAAAAAGGATAACAAAGAATTGTGAAAATTAGTATACTTTAAATATTAAAATAAAAAAGAATGAGAAACTATTTATAAGAATATCAATCGAAGAAAAAATGAATTTTGGGTTTGTAGAATTGCAAAATTAAAAAGGCAATTTTCCGAGCAATGTAAAATGACAATATTATAATTCAAAATTCATGAGTTTAACTAAATCTTGTAACAGACTCTGACGTATTTTACCCTGAGAAACAGCAATATTGGCACGATGGCATTGCTATGAAGAGAGACTATATGACACTCGATGATTATGATGTGAAGCCAGGCGATACAGTTTATATTCAAGACAAGGGTGTACAAATCTCATATAGACTAGTAAGAAAAAATGATTATTCATCCTTTTTAGTCTAAAATTTTGATAAATATTGGGCCTTTGATCACATTTACTCTCTTCAATCTCTATTGGCAAGAAATATTAATTTATCTTCTAATTTATCTAATCTATGAGTTCTGCTTGAATGACAGAAAGAACATCAATCCTAGCTATGAATATACACATGCCTAAATCTTAGGAAACAGAATGATTTACATTCATTTTGGAAAAAGAGTTTATGAAAGCATCTTCGTTCACTTCTTCAGTAAATCTTCCAAGTCCTTAAACAAGCTAATTTGGGAGTTCGGCTATATCTGGTTATTCTTTGGCTTAGTAGTTCCATTTTACTTGTTCCATCCTTACTATAGTGAGAATCTCTGGTACAGTCTTCCCTACATACCTCATGAGTATATTCCTTAACTTTACCAGTTAATTTTCTGTGCCTTCGTATTCTTTGAGATTATGAATTTCCTATGCCATGTTCACTTGAAATCATTCAGACAAAGAGATGGAGACACAACTAGAGGTATCCCTCGCTATCACGGATTCAGCTTTGTTTCATGTGCTAACTATTTCTGGGAGTTCTTGGCTTGGTTATGCTTTGCTCTAATTTCTCAAACTTTGATGTCAACTGTCTATGTAGCTATAAGCTTTTTCAGAATGAACAGCAGAGCTTAAAAGAAACATCTTAGATACATCGCAGAATTCAAGAATTATTACCCAGCTGAGGAAAGAAGAGCTTTTATTCCCTATCTTTTCTGAAAAGATGGTCCAATTTTGAATTTTTCAAGCAAACTTGCTCTATATTGTTCATTTTTGTTTTACTGAATTTTTAATTCTTAACAGAATCAGTACCCTCTCTTTAGTCTATAAGAAAGAAAGTGTAAAGAGTTCAGTAAAATGATCTATTAGAAAACTAAGAAAACTTACTAGATGACAGCATGGTGTAATAAGACCAACAAAAATCTAAGTCAATTATGAAGCTATAACAAGATGGTAAAAACGATCCCAGACGACATAAAAAAGCCTAAGCAATGAGCAAAATACTTGAATAAACTAAAGCTTCAAAATAGTTTAAGGCAAGAGAGGAATATAGAAAATTACAAATTTAAACTTTAAAATAGCTTTAGAAAGAGCAAATTGAACAAAAGCAGAGAAATAAAGATGCTAAACTTATAAAAAGTAGCAAGAACAAACATGAGCAAATATATAGTGAATAAGAATATCAAGCTCATTTCGGTTAAAAATTTAATGACATGAGAGTAGTGAACAAAAACATCTTAATTGAGTAGCTTGAAAACTATCAAGACTCATATACAGAGTAAAATATAATGAGAGCTCAAAATTCAGTTGCTTTTCTCTAAACTCTTGCAGAGGTAGATTAATCTCCAGAGAAATAGAGACTAAAGCACAAAAATAGCAAAATTTCAAGCTGTTTTATTAGATAACATAAATTATTTTAATTTCAAAGGCAAGCAAAAAGGTTAACCAGACTAGAGTTTTTAAGCCAACTCCTTCAGAAAGACAATTAAACTGGATTGAAAGGGAAGAATCAGTGCGAAAGATCAATGCTTATAGAGATTACTTAGATAATTATTCAGGCTCTGAATTTGAAGAAGATGAGTAGCCTTATTACGATAACGATACAATAAAGTTTGAAAAGAGAGACAGACTTCTATCTGATAATATCATTAAAAAATCGCCAATATAAGAGGAAAGCGTATTATTTAATTTTAAATGAATTGTTAAAATTAAAAGTTGTGAAATAGAAGAATCTATGAACTTCAACTTATAAGTACATAAAAATATCAGCAAAATTTCCCAGTAACTTTTATCTGATAGATCTCCAGGAACTCGAAGCAAAAAGAGCCAATCTCCTTATAGAGAAAAATAGTAAGAAAGTGCAAAAGAAGTGCTCATAAATAGAGATGGAGTGATATGCATGTCTTAGGACTAAAAACTTTAGGATATCGTTTCAAGAGTGAGGCTTAACAAGTCTGATCGTCTGAGACTCATAAAAGATATCCCTGGAATGAATTTAGCACTCTGCTTGATTAAAATTCAGAATCAAGATATCTCAGTTTTTGTTCCCAGAGATTCAATTAATGTGATTTCAGTAAATTAATCACCTTCTGTTATTAAAAACAACTTGCCATCTTAAAGTTCTTATTAAAATGATAGAAGCTCTAAGAACAACTCTTAAATAAGTCCAGCTCTAACAGAAAGAACTAAGTAGCAGCATTTAGATAAAAATTAAATCTCACAGTTTGGAAGATAAGCCAATTCTTAGTTTAATTAAACTTCAAATATAGCTTAGCAATTGAATAGTTTCTACCTACAGCCTTCTAGAAATGATAAATTGAATAAAGCTCATACTGATGTTTAAAACTCAAGAGAGTAATCCCAAGGTCCTCTCGTTGGTTAACTGAGTAATTATGATACATTTAATTTTTAAAAAGACATTTTAGTTCTAGTTTATATGGAATTTTTATAAATTTAGTAGTCCACTCAAAGATCAAGAATTACTATCTCAACTAAACGGAATAAATCTAGCAGATGGTTTGAAAAGACTGCATTCTTAACAACACTAATAAGAGAGATATTAGTAGAATTACTATCAAACTGACACAAACTAACATTAACTGAGACTTTAGCACATTGATATTAAAAAAGTAGACACTTTACATACCCCTGAACAGTCCCAGCATAAATCTGGCATTAGATAGGATGAATCTTAAATTAGTGCATTGTAAAATCATTAATTGGTAGTCTCAGATTAAAACTTAAATTAAAGAGAGGGATAATAGTAATAATAATAATCTTTGAAACTTTAAGAAAGGAAGAAAAAGAGGCTGGAATAGTAAGTCGCTGAATAAGTCTTAAAGAATGCCTTAAACTTGAAAATATTACTCTTATTGCAAATATTAAAGATCATTGTGAATAATTTACACAATTTTAAAGAAAAAATTATATTAAAGTTTAGAAAACTAGATGAAAGAGGGTATTGCTAATGCAGCAGCACCAAATCTTAAGATGCTAGAAAGAAAGAGGAAAAAATAAATGGCTTCAGCATAGAGCATTTAGTAAAGATAAGATGAAACCCCTTAACGTGATTATGAAAGATATTGAATCATTTTATATTTATTTGATTTAATTTACTAAGATAATTTCATGATTTTTTAATGCGATAGAGTCAATACTACAATATATTATTATTGGAATCGTTCAAATTATTCTATAAAATATAGTTATTATTAACAAAATTAATAAGCAGATATTATAGTAATTTGTAGATTTAATAAATAACTAAAACAATAATAAGCCTAAATAAAATAACAAACTACTTTTTAATTTAAAAATTCGTTTAGATATAAATTATAATTTCATATTTTTAAGAACTTTATCTTTATAATGGGATATGTTTTGTTTATACATTATTTTTGTTTGATTTTTCACATCAATCATTGAATGGCAAAGAATATGGCATATAAATTTGCTCAAAGAAAAAATAAATAAAAGTTTTGAATTTCTTATCATATATTTCTAATACATAATAATATTATTATTTATGATAACTTAAAACATTTAAAGAGACTTATTATTAAGGATAAGGAGGAATTTCTCAAGATATAATTAAAAATGGTTTTTTTAGTATTAAAAAAAAGATTTAAAATATTAATAATAAAAATAAAATGATATCAAATGATATTTATCACTTTTTCATTTCTATTTTTAATCATAAATACTTATATTTTTCAATACAATATAATAATAATATTATCTATAATAAAATGAAGAAATCCTAATCGTCGAATCTTCATAATGATTTATTTTTAGGAGATTCCTTATAAATTAATGAATAATAAAAAACTTTTCAAAAATAGGGAAAATCAAACCATAGACAAGTCCAATCACTCTACAAATAATTCTCAAATTTTAATGATATTGTAAAAAAGTATTATATCAAAAGAAATTTAATTTTAACATTTTTACTTCAATAATTTTGGATAAAATTCATTTGAAGATTAACAAAATATAATTTAGTATTAAAATTATGATTCAAATTTTAATAAAAAAAAATAAAACTACAATTAATTTGCTGAGAATTTTAAATATATAATTAAGAAGTAATAAAATATAATTTTATAATTAAATTAGGCAAAAGGTAATTTAGATAAATATCTGATTGATATTTATATATATATATTATATATATATATATACATATATATATATATATATATATGTATTTAAGACTTAAAACTAACCTATTTAATCATACAATTTCTATAAATTAAATCATATTTTTAATTCCATTTTAGTAATATTAAAACTAGTAATTTTACAACGAATTTGAATAGGAATATAGTTTAAAAGTTTTATTAATTTATTTAGTTTTATTATAAAAGCATGATGGGCCTATTAAAGAATACTTTGGGAGAAAATTAGTAATCAATTCCAAATTTAGCTTAAAAAACTTAAAACTTAAATTAAGACAACCATTATTTTAGTACGGACAGAATACTTGGATCAGATATTTTTGCTTTGTAAAGACCTCAGACCAATTAAACTGCAAATAAAAAATATAGAGTAGCATCAAAATTTGTAACTTCAATCGATACTCAAAACAAGTAAAAAGTATAACGAAACAGTAATAATTATGAATAAACTTCTGTGTAAGGCTTGAATAAAAAGACATATGATCACTATGATATAAATATGTTTGATTAGCAAGATGATAAATCTTCAAAAATTCCAAAGAATTTTATAGTTTCAACTCTTTCATAAAATGATTCAAAGGAAATGTCACATCATAATTATCAAAACAATTAAGTGGAAGAGATTCACCAAATTCAAACTCTAGAAGTAGAAGATTAAGGTATTAATACCAGAGAGTTTATGAGCTTGAGAAACTAACATAATAATAAAGTAGAAAGAAATGAAGGAATTATAAATTTGAAGCTGTAAAACTCAAGTAATAAGTAAGTCTAATCTTAGACTATCACTCCTTAATTTAGTAAAGGATCTAAATATCTTAAAAGCAGCATCAGCTCGAAAGCCTTGCCAAGTTCAGTTCTTCATTTCAATTCTGTAATTTATATTTTATAAATCATATTTAGAAAACATCAATGGTGCCTAACGTAGAGAAGGATAAACTTGATTATGAAAAGACAATTGTAGATAAAATTAAATTTGACAATATTTAAGACCAAGAAGAGATCAAGAAATTTAAGTTGCTTTTAATGAAAGAAATTGAAGAGTCTAAGTATCTAAATGAGGTCCTAACTCGTAGAATACAGAGAGTAAAAGAGATTTTGAATGTCTTTGAGATCCGTATAGAATTTGATGAAAACTTATGCCTCAAATAAGCTGATGTTGAGGATTTAAGAAAATTGGTTTAATAATTGATTTCATAAATATCTAACACATCACTTACTGAACTCAATGTATGTAATTGCAATCATAAAATTAATTGTTTTTATAGTTAAGAATGAAAGAAAGAGAGTTACTAGCTTTGAAAAGTGAGCATAACTCAGTAAAACATAAGTTTGACATACTTCAAAAAGAGAGAAATTTCTTGCTCTAGTAAGTTTCAATGCTAGAGGACAATAACAATAGATAAGAAGAAAAGCTTAAGTAGCAAAAGATTGACATTCATAATGAAAAACGGAAGAATGAATTTATGAGTAGAAGAATTTTAGACATGGAAAAATCTCTAAGTGCAATGGCAGAAGAATTTAACTAATAAGTTAAGTCATAGACTAATAATAAGAAAAGTATCAATGAGCTTAACGAAATCACAGAGTTTGAAGAGGGGGTGCCTAAAAATAAAGTTTCACTTTCCCCACTCTCCCCACTATAGAGAAAAAATCCCTTAGGCTAAGTTAACAAGCCAAATTTAGATCAAAATAGAATGAGGCAGGTTCTAGCTGCTCTCAATAAGTAAAATGAGAGTATCAAGAAAGAACTTAATTTATATAAGAAACAGTTCAACGAGAAGGTTGAAGATATAGAATATCTTAACAGTCAAATTAAGAGACTTTAATCCAAGGTAAATTTTGGAGTTAAGAGTATGTTTGAAAATAAGTTCAAGGAAATATTAAATAGACAGTCAAACTAGGATGAAAATATCGAGTAGATACCTGATGAAGAAGGTTTTTAAATTTATTTTATTAATGGTTAACAAAGCAACTAAATGGATTATGGACTTCAAAGCATGCTAAACAAATAAATGTAAAGAATCAGCTTGCTAAACGTAAATTAAAGCCGTCAAGATAAAAACTAAGAAATGTCTCTTTGGGAGAAAGATTCAAGAACTGACAACCTAACTAGATCCCAATAAAAGATTCTTGATTAGCTTTATGAATAGGGAGTTTAAAATTTTATTTAAGCTGCAAGGAAGGACGTCAACTATGATCCTCTAGCTTATCTTGAAATAATGTCTTAACAGTACCTCTCTTACAAATTATACTCCGACTCTTAGAGCTTTTTGATAAACTTTATTCTCTACAGTTAAGCAAACTAATTCCAAGAGACTATTGAAGTTTAAAGTGAATTCAATGATACAGAAAGATTGATTAGCTTTTTCAGATCAAAATTGTAAGGATTTTTCAATTGCTAAAGCGTAGTGCTTTGGGTATCTGATTTAAGCTAAAAAAAGCTCTTTACTTATTAATCATCAAAGAAAATAACTAAGAAAAATGCTTAAGAATTGGAGATTTTGAATTATGTCATGGAAAACAAGAAGATTCTTATTTTTGAGAGAAAAATCTCTAATACTATGTTAAAATCAAATAATTTAAATTATTATATCCCTTATTTTGAAAAAGCGAAGTGAAATTGTATTTCATTCAGCTTATGATGAATAATCAGAAAAATAATTTTACAAAGATGAAGATAGATAGAATCTAATGATACTTCCTATTATAAAACCCATTTGTATTTATTTAAAAGAGTCAATATTTTTTAACTCATTTTAAAAGACATAATCTTTATAAATTATATGTTATTTATAGATATAAAATATAAAGAACTTTTAATTTATAGTAAGATCTCTTATTACTTAGAAAATCTCTATGGTTTTATCAGACCAAACTGGCCAAGTAATTGGTGTTCTAGAAATGATTAACTTTAAAATTTAAAACAATCATAGTAGAGCAATCATCACTCAAGACATGCAAAAATTTGCCATAATTTTATCTAAATATGCAGCAAGTATTTTAACTAAAGACAGTTTTGAATCTGTTAAGAAAATGGAATTAAATTTAAGAGAGAAATTTCAAAGTTTCTCGAATCAGTGTCTAAGTTGTACTAATATAAACTAGTTGTATTTAGTGATTAAAAAAGCCATACTTGAGATTTTTAACTCTTAAAATCTGCATTTGCTAATAAAAATAGGAAAAGATTAGATAATGGTCATTCAAGACACGGATTAATAAAATTTAGAACAAGGTAATATCGGAATTTGTGGAGATTACTTTTAAAGAGAATAAAAGAGAAAGGTGATTGTGAAAAATTCATATGAAGACCCAAGATTTAACATGAAAGTGGATATAAATGTCTCGAATTAAATCTTACTTGTCCCAATTTTACTTCAAAAATAGTCAGAAAATGAAACTGAAGTGATAGGACTGCTTGAATTTGAGAATAATAATTACAGAGTAGATTTTAAAGAAACATAAAATATGATTAGTGGAAAGCCATAGAACTCTAGCCCTACAAAAAGTAGCACTTTATCAATTAATAAAAATGAATAATATCTCAAAGATGGCATATTAGCTAATCAAATTCATGGACTTTCATTATTTATAGGGACAGTTATTGACTATATTCAAAGAAAAACATGATTATATTTATTTAATTTTTTATCTTTAGTTTATATAGTAGTTACAATAAAATAAAAAAATGGGTAAAAAAGAAATCAGAATTAATGCGATTCACACAACCCATAATGTTTTTTTGGGGAAAATAGCATAAAGAATTAAAATAAAATAAATTTTAATGCTTCATTCACCTTAATATTTCTGCCCTTAACTAGTTTTAGAATCATTTAGTTTTTATTTTATTTCGAAATATATTTTATTAGTACCCATAAGACTTTTAATGTAAATACAGCTTTTTAGTATTATCAGTTTATATTGTTAAATATATTATAAAAAAACTTAATTATTAATGCACAGTAGTCTTGGAATCGACAGTAAAGCAGGTTCCTCTCATCAGAGGAAAAAGAACATCTCAAACTTAAATACTGCCTATATAACCAGTGTAAGCTCATCATAAATTCTTTATAATAGAATGTAGAGAACAATGGGAGGGCCAGGCAAGCTATTGAATGAAAGAACGAAAGTATTTTAGACAAAAATAGATGTTTAAAAGCAAACAGAAAGTTTGAAAACGGTACCGATTTAGCACTCTCAAAGCCTCACTCATAGCAACTATTACAAAAAAAAGAGTTTTTACTCATAGTTATATATATTTTGGAGCATAATTGTTTTAGATTATCAAATCTTATTGAAGAATAAAAGATCAAAGATGAATGGTATTCTCGAATGGCACCCCAGCAAACTTCAAATATTAATGCACAAATTCCTTAATAAACTTTCGTGAGCCCCGTCAAGGCTTAATTAAGAGTACCAATCTAAGAAAAACACATGCTTTATTAAAAAACTCCAGAGATCAAGGTACTTAAATAATCCCGCAAAAGATTCATCATTGTCTCAAGATTTTTTTAATATCTCTCATTAGTTGAAACATTTGAGTGTTATGTTTTATTTAAATTGAATCAAGATTTTGAGATGATGTTTAATTTTATCATTGAAAATTTGACTTTAATTCAAGTTTATTAATCCAACATGTAGGCAAACTAAATGGGCTTACTCAGTGAAAGAAAACCCTTAACTTAGAAGGTAGCGTTAGTTACTCCTTTGAAAATTGACTAACAACAAAGTGAAGCTAACTCAAACAATATTTCTTTCAACTTAATCAATTATTTAAATTTTACAATCACAATTAATGCAGACTATTTCATTAAATAAGTACTTAAGATTTTTAAATTATGTGAATGATTGAGACATCAGATGTTAAAAGCGAAAGACAGGTATACCATAAATAACGTAAATTTATTCATGAATTTTTAACTGAATTACAGAGACATAACCAGAGGAAATTAGGAGACAAAGTTTATTAGATGATTTGGGGTCTGTAAAACAAGTTACGATGAATTGTAAGTAAAAAAAACAAAGTTTATAACGAATTGTCTTGACATAATCAGATCAATTTTGCATGTTTTTTTGTTCAGATTCATAAGATATAATATACCAAGAAATAAAATTTAATTGGCCAGAGCTTTATTCATTAATAACTCGAGATTTGTTTCATACATATTTCCACCTTAATTTTCGGTTTTCTTACAATATTTCTTGTAGTTTATTCAAAATTGAGAAACTTAGTGAAATCTTAGACTCGAGATGGTTCAAGAAATTAAAGTCCCTAAGTGAACAGCTACTAGGCTCATGGTTAAGCAATTACTACTTTCAATATTAACTCAAACAATATGAGCGACTAGAAAATCATTTCTAGCTAAGTGAATTTGTCAAACGTTAAATCAGCTAGAAATCCTTAACAAATTTTTGATAAGATCTCCCCAAACAAATCTAGTTACAATTCACAATTATTTTAAGTTTTTATTGTTTAAAATAATAAGAGAGGGACGTTTATCCAGACATAAGGGTGATTCCTGAAAATGACAGTGATAATAACAATTCTCAAATGAGTGAGATAAGATTATCAGATAGGCAGAGCGCAGGAAGCAACGATTATGTCCCTTATAGAATCGTTAATAAATTTCCAACAGTGCCAATGTCCCAGGAAGCTTTAAATAAGTTGTATTATTTTATTATTTTAGCAAGTAGCAGACCCTCTCTATTACAAACAGTAAAATCTAAAATACAGTAAAACTCTTTCTATTATAAATAAAATTTTAATGGAGTTTAATGAAACAGATAAAATTTTATATTATTTATTGCAAGGCTAATTGAAATAAGGACAATAAAAATCAATGCTAACTAAAGTAAATTTCTATTATATTGTTATAATTAAAAATAAGATAGAAGCTAAAATTAATCTTTTTGAAAATGAAAATTAATCTAAAAGTGTTACCATATATTATAGATAACTTAATTTTGTAATTTAAAAATTACAGAGGGATTTTAATTCATGATGAAATCTGAGAATTCGGAAGAGGTATTTTCACCTAAAAATGATCTCTAGCATAATTAAAAACCCGGTTTTTAATAATATCAAAAATAAAATTCTAAGCTTAATTAAGAGTAGAAGTTTTATGACAGCATAAACCATTTAGTAGAGGGTGATAGAAATGTATTTAGAGATTTTGATGGCGCTTCATCGAATTAAGATATTAAAAGCAACTATAGTAATCCATTTTTGAAGTAAAATAATATGGATTAATACTTAGCATTACCTAAAGCTTCCCCTATAGCACTAAGTAAGCATCAAAGTTTAAAGTATGAAGATGAGAAGTAAATTGAAATGATGATTGAAAATTAATTAGATTAGCTCAATGCAGGAAATAATACGACTAAAGCAAAGCATTTAGGCCTCAATAATAATTAAATCAGTCCAAATAAGAGGAGAAAGCAAGCACTTACTGAAAATTTTGCTATAGCTTCTGGTCATGAGATCAGATAGTCAACCAAAGAAGACATTGTAAGAAAATATGGAAACTTGTTAAGTCAGTTTGAAAAGCAAGAAATCCACAGATTCAATGAAGTTTACTATCTTGGAACTCTTGATGCTAAAGAACAAAGAAAATACAAGAGCGTCTTTTGTACCAAAGACAACAATAACGGATTCGATAGAAATGGAGGATTTTATAAAGTGTTTGTTGGAGATCATATATTCTATAGGTATGAAATACTTCAAGAGTTAGATAAAGGAGCATTTGGCCAAGTTGTACGATGCCTTGATCTCAAGACTTAAAAAGAAGTAGCACTTAAAATAAACAAGAATATGACAACTCATCATGGCACATGCAGGGCAGAAGCGTCTATAATGCAAAGATTAAGAGATACTATCCCTGATGAAGAAGAAATTATAACTTCTCTCAGACTAAATAAAGAGAAAATTGTTAAGTTTGTAGAAAGCTTCTTGTTCCGTAATCATTACTGTTTTGTTTTTGAACTTCTTGGAAAAAATCTTTACTACGATATAAAAGACAATAATTTTTAAGGATTTCAAATTGATAAGGTAAAAGATTTGACTTTCTAAATCATCTAAGGGTTAAGTTATATGAGACACTGCGATGTTATTCATTGTGATTTAAAGCCTGAAAATTTAATATATGCTGATTTTAGAAAGAAAGATTTAAAAATCATTGACTTTGGTTCTTCTTGTTCAAAAGGCATTAATGCTTTCACATATGTGCAGTCAAGATTTTATAGAGCTCCAGAAGTGGTTATGGGACTATAGTATGATTATTAAGTTGATATGTGGAGTTTAGGCTGTATAATAGCTGAGCTGTTTTGCGGGAGACCAATATTCCCCGCATAAGATGAGAATGAGCTTTTAGAGTTCTAAATATTAATATGTGGTAATCCATCTTAATAGATGATTGACAAATGCAAGAAAAAGGCTTAATTTTTCTCAGAAAACTACAAATTGATCAGAAGCTAAAACTCAAGACTAAAGAATATATCGAGAAATCCATTAGCTTTACATTAAATGGTCTTTAAGAATCAATTCCCCGAAAATCTCAAACCTCACGAGGTCTTAGACTTTATGACGGAAGATGAACGCAATTTGATGGATTTCCTGAAGAGATGCTTATAAATTGATCCCGCTCGTAGAATTACCTGTGATGAAGCTATTAGGCATGATTGGTTTAAAAATCTTTTAATTGAATCAGAGAAATAAATCGAGTAGAATATTTAGGAGCTTCAAGAAAATTAAGCAAGAATACATTTCCAGGTTGAAGAAGATAATGAAAACGTGCATTCTAATTTCAATTTTGCTTCACCTAAAAATAATGACTCCTCTCCTGCCATGTTCAGTCTGAAATAAGATTCAAAATCTGCTCAATAAAATAGCAATATGAGGGTGATCTCACCAACTCACTAATTGTTCACTAATCATCAACGAAACAGTAATTTTTCAAAGGATTAATCTCCTCTAAATAATGGAAAAATAAACTTTAGTATGGATCCTACTTCAGTTCAAACAAAAATTAACTCCAACAATTTAACTCCTGTTATGAAAGAATACAGACTTCTTAATACCTAATAAAGGCTTACCTCGACTACTACCACTTAAGCTGACAGCTCAGGTCCTCAATCTAAGAACAAATACTGATTTACAGAAAGCAGTTGTGCAGCTAATAAACTGGTATGAAACAAATGTGCAATTTTAAAAGTAAGCATATCAAATGTAATCTAAGTTAATAAATTCTCCCACTACGGATACAAAAAACTTTGACCTTCTCGAAACTATTTATCTCAATTAATACTTAACTAACTCTGATATTTATTTAAGAGGAATTTTATACTTTTTAACTCATTTTAATTGAAACATCTTGATTTATAATATTTATCCAGTACTGATTCAGTTATAATCAGTAAGAATCTTTGGCAAGTAGTAGACAAGTTCTTCGTTTGTGAAGAATTATTGAAAAACTATGAACATGAGAGAAGCGTTAAATATTTATTTGGTCCTGGAATAAGATCAAAATCTAATACAAATGTGTTAAGATCTTTATATTTTATATATTTATGATAATATTTAATTAAACATTATTATTTCATGGATAAAATTAAATCTGAAATAAGTGAGCATAGATTGAGAGAAATATAAGTAGAGTTGAAAACTTATATACCTGCAGCTTTCAGGCCATACGTTAAAATAAAAAGAGATACTTATGGTAACGAACATCGTAGAATTACAGTCATGGTTTTGAATATGGAAATAGAGAATCAAAACTAAAAATTAAATTAAATAAAAATTCCCATTGATTTTTTATTTGGATATCCATAAAGGTTGAATTTACTCTTATATTTAAAATTTTTAAGTCTTTTAATATAAATATTACAGGATTAAATATGTATTAAAGCCAATCATTTGTCATTATCTAGAAAATTGTTGAAATTATCCAACAATAGATATACAAACTTGAAGGCTCTTTCCACAAAATTATTTCCTATGATGGCGGTTTAACTGTCGTTAGTACTTGGGGAATAAGTCCTCTTTCTCACGAAGATGATGCAACTAGAGCTGTTCTTTGTGCAATAAACATTTAAAAAGAACTAAACTTATATGCCTAGTAAATAGCAGGTGTAGATTTCTAGATTCCCATTCATATAGGTATTAGTACAGGTAACGTATTTATGGGGATTGTTGGTAATGAGGGAAGTCGAAAAGAAATTGTTACATTGGGTGAAACCATTGAGAGAGCGTTTTTATTTATGCAGACTGCATCAAAACACTATGGGAAAATATATGTTGACTATGATACCAAAATGGAGGCATCTCTATTCATTGATTTTAGATACATTGAGCATGTAGAATTTGCACACAAATTAACAAATTAAGCTATTTTTGAACCAGTAGACCCTAATTACCTTTGGTATGAAAATAAATATGTTGGAAAATGTAAGTTTTATAAAAATTTAATATTTATTTAGAGGTTGATATTATGTCTGTAATTAGACTACATTCGAATCCCTTCTAGATCGACTACTGAAATGATTATTAGCACAAATTTTCTTAAATTTATGGATAAAACGATGTTATAAAGCTTATCCTTGAAGACATTGCAGTTTACTCTGCTCAGCCCTCAGACAGTGTATGGGTACTGGCAATTAAGGGTGAAGCAGGATCTGGCAAAAGTTTATTTGTTCGTAACCTCATTTAACAAGTGATTATGCAAGAGAAATTCATACTTAAAACTAGAAATGAAATAGCTATGGATGTAACAGAAGGAACGTTTCCAAGTGAGGTGCAGTTTAAATTAATTGTAAGCTCATGCAATCAAAACCCCAAAACCCCTTAATGAGGTTTATAAGTGCTTTGATTTGTAGGGAATTTGTTAGGAGTTGGGGTTATTAATTAAATGCGAGACAAAAATAGCAAGCTTTTGGGGTCTATTTATGATGAAGATTATATAGATTTAGTGTATAAACTGCGATATGGAGTTGATATATACAGTGAATAAATCAAACCAGTACTAAACTATAAGTCTATTGCTCTACTCATAAAGCGAAGTCAGTCAACTGTTCGTTCCCACTGTCTTATAGCACTATAATTAAAGAAATAGTAGCTAAATTCTTAGCCTAAGAGGTAGTCAAAGTTTCTATAGAAGCATATTGACTATCTTATTAATGATAAAACTTTGAAGTATTGGGCTCACTTCTCTTTAGACCAACGAGCTACTATGTTTCATCGCCAGTTCCCTGAGTTGAAGATCTCTGCTTAGTCTATAGCCAACATCTATAAACGAAATGGTATTTCTAACAAAGGTGTTAATCTTATCAAGAGAGTGATTGATTTCACTCTGCCATTTTACAACAATAACCTAAATTATATTTATAATTAAATGCAGAGAGCTATTACTAATAATATTAAGTTTATACATGCTGACGAGGCTGTGTTTACCTTCGACACTTTTATCTAGAAATCTTGGTATAAGAGGAATAGTAATATAGAAGTATATGACTAGAAAGTCAAGGTATAAACAATGCCAATTCTAGGAGGTATTAGCGAGGATGCTGGTTTAGAAACTTATGTTATTCATCCTCGCTCTATTAAGACAGAGCAGTATATTAAGTTCTTAGAGCAGCTGAGAGAGAAGTACCCTGAATAAGAGATTATACTATTCGTTGATAATCTTTCTGTTCATAAGACTAAAGAAAAAAGGAAGAGTTATGAGCAACTAAGAATAACGGCAGTGTTCAACGTACCTACAGTCCATAGTTTAATGGAATTGAGTTCTACTGGGGTATATTAAAAGGCCATTACAAGAAACTGCTGCTATACCACTTGATGCTATGACCTACCTATCGATACAGTAGACTTTATTAAAAGTTCAGCGAAGAGAGTAGATAATTTATTGGCATAAAAGTGTGCGAAAGAAGGGAGAGTGAATGTATATAAATAAGTTTTGTAGTTAAGTTAATGAATTTATAAGTCACATTTAGAATGCTTTAGAGGGAGCTGGTTTCTCTTTCTTTTCTTCTACTTCTTGCTTCCCTCCTCCTAAGTTTCTTCTCTTGCTGCCAGCTCCAGCATCTATATTCATTTACTCTGGAGGCTAAATATTTGAATAAAGTCTGTTGCTAACTTCATACTTTGTCTGCGACTTTCGCTCTCTATGAAGCTTGCTCTATTCCTTCATCAAGAAGATGGCAGAACCAGATTTTTCTAAAGAGTTAAGCTTGAAATCTTACTTGAAATATAAGGGTGCTTCTGCAGCTCTGATAGCCAGCTCTCACTTATCTTGATCCTTGTTTATCCTTATCTTCTGAGGAGATGCTGTACCTTTTCTTATGAGAGATTCTTGAATAATTTCTTTCAAGTAATCACCTTTAATTGTTGCAAGTATGCCAAAGAAATAGTTTCTTTCAGGAAGTTTATTTGACAGCTGCTTCTTAGTAGGCAGGTACAACGAAACCTCTGGGTCATTCATTGCATCATCATATAAATTAGTCACTGAGATTTCTGGATAGTTTGGAATCTCTGCAAACTTTACATCTTAAGTTTTCGATGCTTTCTTCTCTTCGCAGAGTATCGCCCTTAGAAATGAAATTTTCGTGCCTTCCATCGTTGGCAAGAACAAACCAAATATATAATCAAAATGAGTTACTATAAGTTCATTTCCTTGCTGCACCAGGTAGCGGTGCAAATCCTCATTGCTTCTAAATCTTTGAATCAATTCATGTGCTTGCACTCTTTTCATTGCATCATTCAAGTTTAATGATTTCAATTATATACCTACTATTAAATATGGGCATCCTATAGGAGGTCAACCTCTAAGAAGATATGGAGAAAGTTGTGAGAACTGGTTTTAAACTTGAGAGATTGATATCAATTTCTACTGTTATAGTTCCATATTTTTAAATTTAAATTGGTTACGTTCTTAATTAGGAGCAGTATTTAATTAGGACAACCCTAATTTTAATCATAAAATCACAAAATACCTTTTAAAGCAGTACGTACTTAATTAGGTGCACTTCCTAAATCGGTACGTACTATAATCAACTTATTATTAATAGTAAAAATGGTTACTTTCTCACCCATTTTTAGAGCTGGTTCGTCTCTTAGTTCTCATTTATCTTCGCTAATACTCTTAGAACTTCCCTTGATACTTGTAGACTTGCAAAGCTCTCATATAAGCTCTCAGTTATAGAGGCAGTTTTATAATTTTAAATTCAAATTTAAATATGAGCGCTAAATTTTAAGAAAAACAACAGCACTTCCATAAAACTAAATGAGACTTATTTTTGGGAGCAATAAAAAGTGTGATAGCTGCGAGATGAACTCTCATAAGGAATTACCAGAGCTATCACTTGATGTCTCTGTTATTAAAATTGAAATTAATAATAGAAAATTAATGGCAAACAAGTGTGTGGGAGACAGAGAGGAGGAGAAAGGTATTAATGAAATTCCTATACAACTGAAGAAGTTGAAGTCTATTTTTGTGAGTTATGTGAGAGAGATTTTGCTCATAAATCAAGCTGGTACAGAAATATGAAGGAGCACAGAGAAGCAAAGCCCACTGTATACTTAAAGCATGATAAAATAGATGGAAAGTATGACTGCTTTGAGTGCCATAAGCAATACTCTCATACAAGAGACTTAAGAAGCATTTATTAAAAGCTCACAAGAAAGATATAGAAGTTGAGAATCATGAAGTTGAGCTGAAGCTTCTAAACAAAAGAAAAACGAGGGAATATTCTAAGGTCGTAGTACCTGAATAAGCTAGAGAGTTAGAGTACGTTAAGAATGCACGCAACCAACTGACCTCTGAAATAACAAAAATTATGATCAAGATTCAATACAAGAAAATACCGGTTCTTGCTTAAATTGACCTAGACACTTCTCTTTAAAGCTACCTTATTATAGAAGACTCCTTTGATAAGAAAGTTATCAATGATCATCAGTACGCATGCAAGGTGTATCCCTTCAACTATCTCTTAAGTGATGATAAATATCAGATGGAGTTTACAAATGAGTATCAAGTACTCACTTAAAGCTAAGTTTAAAGAGTGTAGTTACTTAATCAATCTAGATGCTGTTCTTCTTGCCAAGGATCATGTGGCTCTCAGACTCCCACTCTATGAAATGACCCTCAGAGATTTTATTACTGATCAAAGGAATCATAAGTAACTTGCTTTGATAGCAACCTAAACCTTACAAGGCATAAAAGAGTTACATAAGTTAGGCTTTGTTCATAGAGATTTGAAGCCTGAGAATATTATGATAAACTTCTCACCTGTAAGAGTGGCAATAATTGACTTCAACAGAGCATTAAGGGTGGAAGTATCAAGGCTAGGAAGTGTTATGGGAACTCCAGGCTATTATCCTGAAAGAAAAGACTGGAGAGATGGAGATTATTAATGGGATGTGTGGGCTTTAGCAGCAATAATAATAGAGTGCGATATGCCTTGCAACGATTACTACTCTACTAGGTGTGAGAAAGATGCTAAGCAAAGAATCAAGTAATTTATAGACAAAACCAGAGTCTCTCAATAATTAAAATTAATGGCAGAATCAATAATATTAAAACCAAACTCTAGATCAGACATAATATTAGAGCAGATCGAGTTGTGGTTAAGTAAGATAAACTTCAGACCACTCCCACATGATCCTAAAGTGCATTTTGAGTGATTAAATTAAATAAATTTACTATAAATTTCACATTAAAACCTATTAATAACCCCAACCCCTAACAAATTCCCTACAAATCAAAGCACTTATAAACCTCATTAAGGGGTTTTGGGGTTTTGAATGCATCAATCGAAAAGAAATTCATTGGAGTATGGATTCCAATTTTAAGAGAGATGCTATTTATCTATAGTAAAGTTTAAAACAAAAGAATGGAAAATGTTCTTAACACTCTTATTAAGAATTCAGACGTTGAGGATAGTAATATTTTTTCTCCATCAATTTTAATTTAAAATTGTAGAAGTGGCAGTATAAGTTAACTTAAATATTTTAAATATTGAACCTAATTATAATTGAAAGCATATTTGGAGTATAGGGTCTTTAAAAATAATGCACATAGACTGTGATTCAAGAAGACTAAAATTTTACAAAAGTATAGGGTTACACAAGCTTCGTAGAAGAAGATATTTTATTCTTCTTACATGAACTTCTCTTTGAGATTGTTACAAAGCTTAAGGATGATATACTATTTTTCATTATTATAGACAATGTTTCTATGATGGATAGATCATCATGGCGACTATTTGAGCTTATATTACGAATTAATAAAAATCAAATTCGTCATAATAATTTAATTATAACATCAGAAATTGACAACTTGATAATTGTGATGTGTATATAAAGCGTCTCTATAGATATCCATGGGAACTCTTAAAAGTCAAGCTCATCACTAAATTTTAAAATTTCAAACAGCGCTTATAATTATTATCAAGAAAGGCTGCAAGATTATGAAAGAGAACTATTCAATGTGGTTGAGATGGAACCAATTACTAGCTTCGATTTAAGATAGATTTTGATTGATATTGCTGAGACCTATGAAAAAGATATGAAAGATGAGATATTTTTAATGACATAAATTATAGATAGCAATAATTCAATTAAAAGCTATCATGGATAACTGGAGATTAAGAATCAATATTTTTCCCAAAGTAAATTATATAATTTTAAAATTGCTTTATTGAATAAGATGATTAAGAGATTTTAAGTATATGATTTCTTTAAAGAAGTAGAAAAAGAAGTAATAGTTGAAGTTATAAAGAAATGTCAAGGAAATCCACTTTTATGTATTTCTCTCATCTATCAACTCCTAACTGTAAATTTATATTTTAGTTTATTGTGGTTTTAGAATGATTTCATTAATATCAGAGAGTAAATTCTCCTATCAACCAATAAGTTAAGATATTTTTTCAAGACAAATTGCTGGAACAATATTTAGCTTCCTCCTTATTCCTTAAAATAAAATTGTTGCTTAATTGAATAAGCTTTTCTGGCTAAAGGATCTTATGCTAAACTTTCTAGTGAAATGGCAGTGTAAGTAATATATAACATTTAATGGAATTTATTCTAATCTCCGAACCTAGTTTACCACTTTTCCTAACTTTAATATTTATAGATCTGCATATCAACTTCTCAAAGCAGCTTCAGTGTTTGGTGACAGATTTAGCATGAACCAGGTCAAAGAGATATTTATATTTGACGATCAAAATAATTATCACCTCGATTTGCTCTTTAGAGTCTTAGAAAATAGGAACTTGATAGAAATGGTGTATGAGGATGGCAGCTAAGGAGACAAGATATATAGATTTAATTAGAGCTTTTTGAGAGAATGTCTCTTCCAACTTCAAATCTATGAGGGTCAGAGGAAATAGCTGCATTCAAAAATCAGTCATTTTTTGCAGGAAAATATGATTTATAATTGGCAAACAGATGTATTTTACAATATTTAAATGTGTAATTATCAATATAGTGGAACTTTGAGAAGGAATAAACTATTTTACTATAAAACTTGATGGCAGAGGAAGGAGTGTAAAACGAAAGATAGTTATCTTTGAAAGCTAGATAAGCACTTGTTATAAAGAAAGTGAATGCATGCATACTTTCGAATTAAAATGTTGTAAAAAGAGGGCCACTTATTTTAGAGAAATCAAATACCAAAAAGACTCAATTTTAGTAAGCTAATATTTTAATGATATTATTCTTTATAGACGGTATGTAACTTTGACATCAAGAACTATGAGTTGGTTTAAAGATAAATTAGAATGGTAAAAAGGTTTAGAAATAGGAAATGTCTCTTTAAAATAATTATAATTTAATATTATTTTACTCATTAGACCAAATTCTCAAAGTCACAGTTCTAAAGAATCCCTTTTAGATTTAAGCTGATAAAAATAAGTCTATAAATGTAACAAACATATCAATGTCATTGGATCAAACAAATGTCAGCATGAATGCATCGATTATTGATGTTATTGTAATTGATAAAATAAAAATTTATTCATTTTTATTTTTGAGAATAATATGATTTCATTTGATTTAAACATTGCAATAACAAGAAAGCCAACTTATTGACTTTTCAGGTAAATTAAGATAATTATAAATATCTCATTTTTAAGGTTTAATGCAATGAATGGAACAAAAAAGGAGTAATTACAAAAGGTTCAAGGACTATATCTTTTATAGCTGGTTCTAGAAGAGAAGGT